>JAVTVJ010000196.1:0-205816 GCA_034509425.1 Eopsaltria australis
TTCTCATGCTCCTCCCTCTAGGCTTCGATCCTGCTCTCCTCGCTGACTGTAAAGTCTCTATGCTGCATTTATGTAGATGTCCTCACTCGTTCCTCTCTCTCTGCAAGGAAGGATGGGTGTCTGCAAGTTTAGTCCAGGCATGGATAGAGTTAATCTCTCTCTCTTCCTGGCAATGTGATGATCACGTGCTGTCTGCCAGGCTGTTTGAAAAGGTCCAAGCTGGATGGCAGAAGCTCTCAGAGTCTCTGTGCCTGGCTCTGCAACGCTGGCTCGGCCTGGTGGGGCCATCTGGGCCCGGGGTGACAGGGCAGGGCCTGGCCCGAGCCAGATGGTGTCTGGCCCGGTCCTTGCCTGGCCTGGAGCAGGGGCCTGGCCTGGCCCTGTCTCGTGTAGCTTACATGTCGGCTGAACTGTATCTGCTGAAAATTCCAGCCTGTTCCTCCCCCATGCCCAGCTGTAGCTGCACGGCCGCCCTATACCTCTTTTCCCCCCATCCCTCCTCTGGAAGGAGGTGGCGGGGGCCTTACCAGGGAGAGAAGCACGGAGATGCTCCTCTCAACACAGCAGCTGGCCAAAAGAGAAAGAGGCTCAGAGGGTGTCTGCTTATATATGGTTTTTCCTCGAAGGCGGGTAACTTTTTAATTGGTTCACTTACACATCAGTCTTTAAAACTACTTAGATATTGGCTCTCTCTCCCGGGGAGGAAGTTATATCCCTTCCTGCAGCATAGGTCACTTCCTAGATTTTGACCCCTCCTGACTAACCCAGGACAGGAACCTAGAGATATATAGCCATCCTCCAGGAGATGAATTCTAACAAAATTTCAGTGAGTACATTATTCATGAAGACAAAAGCCTCAGGAGAAACAAACTTGGAGCTGATATAAAGCAGCTATTTTAATCAATAAACCTGTAGCAGTAGCCCTCTGCATCAGGCCTATTTAAAATCAGCCATTTAATATTTAAAGGCCAAATAACAATCTCTATGCAGTAATTCTACTGGGGTTCATGATCATTCCACTTTTTCCCTGCTTAAGGAATGTATTGCTGCAAAATTTCTAATTCAGTCTGACAACAGCTGCCTGTGATGAGGGGAGAGGAAGAGCTGTCAAATTAAACCCATTTCTTCTCATTTTACATGTATATCTCTTCAGAATCAAAAGTGGCATCCCTGTTGGGATCTATTCGCATATCCCCTTGCAAATGAAGAAAATTTTTAGCACATCAAGTATTGTGGTGGTGGTGGTCGGGGCTCCCAAAAACTCTTTCCCCATTAAGAAGCCCTGGAGTAGGAAATCCCAGGATTGAGCCCACCTGGGGTGGGGTTTGGCAGTGGTTTGCCCCAGAGTGGGGCTGGGTTTCTAAGGGGCTGGACATCCCCTTGGCCATTGGACTGACCACCCATCCATCAGTCTTCCCCGAGTTCCAGAAAGTTCGGTTATGTTCGGTTGCTGATTATGTTATAGTCATGTCTGTTACCCCCTCTCCTCCCCTCTCTATCCCCCGTTGGCCCTTGTCCCCTTGTCCCTCCCTGGTTTCTCCCCCGGGCTTGGACCTAATTGGTTGTCACCCTCATAATAAAAGTCTGGTGCAGGCTGAGCCCTGGGTCTCTCGGACTCAGATGCCCAGAGAGCTGTCATCTTCTCGATACAGTGTATCTTTTACTCTGCGCCGAGAGATCCCTCCCCAGCCTTTCCAGCGATTCAGATACAGTGTCTACCTATAGGGAAGACACAGCCCGCGGCAAGGGAAACTGAACTCCCGACGCCAGTGAACCTGTGCCTGCCTGAGCCAGGGACACTTGGTCATAGCCACCGCAGAACTGCTGCTCAAAACCCTGGTGGGCAGCTGCCTGGTCCGAACAAGCGGGATGCGACAGCTGGCGCCCCAAACAGGGACCTGTGGTCATCCACAGGTTCCTGCGGTGTGTCCTTGGCTCCTCAGAGTTGAGAGCGACGTCGGTGCTTCCACTGCCCCATCTGCCGAGAACTGTCAGAAGGGGAAGCCGAGAAAACTCCTCGGGAGGGAAGAGAAAGCGTCGGGGACGCAAGAGCAGTTGAGGAGTCTCGGCTGCCTGGAAACCGAATCCCAGGAGCTTTTTGTTGGTGCCGAAGGAGTGGGACTGGGGTCCGGGACCCGGTGAGGAAGACGTAGGTAGACCCGCACGGGGATCGCAAGGGTCCAGTTCGGTAGTGTAAGTGCGGGGCTCCCCGGCACCACCCTCCCTTTTTTCTTGCGCTTTTTGTGTTGCTGCCGTTTTTCTGGGTTTCGGGGCTTTTTGCTGTGCAGAAAGATGGGAGTTAAGCTCAGCTGCCAGCAAAGGGAGGTTTACCTCCAAGTTAAAGCAACCCTTGTTTTAGGTAAAGGGGATTTTAATAAGGTTCTGTTAAAACATTTTATTCGGTGGGTTTTTGTTCACTTCCCTTCTGTTTCTGTTACATCGGTTTTGCAGCTTTCGTTCTGGGACGAGACTGGGGAAAAATTAACTGAAAGAGTTAGATCAAGGGAGCCGAGGGTTTCGAAATTCTTTTCTCTTTTGATTTTAATTTATGATTCTTTGGGTGATCGGGAAAAGGGAAAAATTGAGACCCCAGTTCCTCCTGCCCCGTCTGCCCCTGTACCCTGTCCACCCTACCCTTCTTCCCTAGAGCAGTGGGAACTGTGGCATGTATCGCTCCCCGACGAGCAGGGTAGCCCCACGGAGAAGCAGAGATCCTGCCTCCACCCTGACCCTCTGCTATCTGCGCCGCGCCCCAGCTGCCCTAGGGAGGGCCCCCCTGCACCGGACCTTTCCCTAACCCTTTTACCCATGTCCCCAGACCCAGTTGCTCCCCCCCCCAAGTTTTACTTTGCAAAATGGCGACCATGCCAAAGATGGCGCCGGCCGCATGGCCCGTGGCGCAAAAGTCCCTGCCAATCTAAGTGACAGTCTATCTTCAGGCTCCTCCCGTGACTCCTCCCCCGAGCGCTCTTCCCCTCGCGTACTGCGCCCCTTGGGTGGTCCCACAATCGCAGCTGCGTCGAAGCGTGTATCCGCGCCGGGCCCTTACCCGTCCCAAACCCACGCGGTTTCTGATCCCTCACTCACCGCTGCCGCCTTCCCCGCGGACAGTCTGCCGAGCGCCGCCGCTGCTGCTGCCCCGCTGGCTCTGCTTGGCGCAGCCCGCAGGGCAGGCACGGCCCAGCCGCCGCTACCCAGCTGGCCGGCGCTGCCGGACTCCCCCGGGCTCCCCCGAAGAGCTGCTCCCCCGGGGTCCCCCGAGGAGCTGCTCTAGGCTCCCGGTCCGCCGGCCCCGGCTCCCGATTGGCTCCAGCTGCTGCTCCGCCGGCACGCCTCCGATTCCCATAATCCTAAACCCGGAGGTCCAGAGCCTGAAGCCTATGCCCAGGCTGGGAACCAGGCCCGGGCCTACCAGGGTTGAGACTACCGAGAACCCGGCGGCCTGGAGGCCGCAGCCTGGGCCACGGAGGGGGAACAGGGCCTTGCAGCCTTTCTGGTGCACTGCAGCAGGGGGGGACACAATCCCAAATGGGAGCCTTTTTTGTTTAACAACTTAAAGGACCTGTGTAAAATGGTGGGGGATTATGGGCTGGAGTCACCCCTTTGCCACGGGATGCTCAAAGCAACCTTCCAGTCCAACCTACTCGTGCCAGAGGATGTGAAAACAATTATGAATAGCATCCTGCTAGACACGCAGTATTGGATATGGGAACGTGCGTGGCGCCAGTTGTTAGAGGAGCTGTTGGAAAACTATAGGAGGCACCCTGACTTAGCTGACCTTACAATGGACCACCTATGTGGTGAGGGTGACCTCGAAAAAGGGGGAAGGCAGGCCGCGGAAATTCCCATGAAAGTTTTAAAGGACATACAGCAGGTGGCATTGAAGGCACTTATGACCCTCCCATCAGCCACCATTCCATCGGAAGGGTACGCGGCCATCAAGCAAGGGCCCAATGAGAACTTCTTAGATTTCATAGAGAGAATAAAAGTGGCTCTAGTTAAACAAGAGGAGGACCCAGCCAACCAACATAAATTACTCCGGTCCTTGGCCTTTGCAAATGCCAACGTGGAGTGCAAAGCCGTCCTCAAAGCTCTCCCCAAATTCCCCAAGCCAACCATAGAAATCATGGTTGAAGCTTGTGCAGAGGTCACCGCCGAGCCAACCCCTTCCCTTCCTCCTCCTGTCCGAGCGCCTCATCCCAAGAGACTCGCTGCTGCTGCAGCACCCCAGACTGAACCAAGTAAAAAAATGAAATGCTACAACTGTGGGAGTCCGCACCATATCGCACGGAACTGTCCACAGCCCCATAAGTTTAACCATCCTTGTTCTAAGTCTCCCACAGGTCCCGGAGCGGCGCACTGCCCGTGCTGTCATCCCTGGGGAAACGGGCAGTGGAGCGCGGAACAGCACCGCGCTGTGACACCAAATTAAATGCTGACTCCACTGAAGAGCCTGCCGCTCCGGAGAGACCAACCGCCCCGACATCAGCGGAGAGAGAGAGCCTTCTGGGGACACGGGACAAAAAGTTAGACCTGGTGAGTGCGGCTCCCCAACACATCACAGCAACAGACTTCCAGTTATACAAGGTGTTCTTGCGCGGTGACATCTTTGAAAGGACAGAAATCCTTGTGGTGGGGGATGCTACAAGAGGACCACCTGGACTTTTTGTCCTCCCCCAAGTGATAGCTATAACTCCTGGACAGACTTTCCAGATAACAGCTGCCTGCCACAATGCTCCCTGGTTTATTCCAAGGGAGCAGTGGCTGGCTCACGCAATTATCCTACCACCAGACTTTCCATGGCAGCGGAGGACACCTGCTGTCTGCTGGATGCAGGTGCTAGGGACAAACCAGCCATCCCTTTCATGCAAGCTCACTAATGGTAAAGCAACGGCACACATCAGGAGAATGGTCGACACAGGATCGAACGTAACAATCATCTCCAAATCCGAGTGGCCATACCAGTGGGGGCTTCAGCCCTCCACTGAAAATATTTCAGGCATAGAGGGAGCAGCCACATCACAAAGAAGCTCATGTAACATCTTGATAGAGGGACCAGACGGCCACTCGGCGACAGTAAGACCCTTTGTCGTGCCGTCTGGGCTTACCCTCTGGGGGCGGGACCTACTTTCCCAATGGGGGACTCGGCTGGAAATCCCCAAGTCATCGGAGGATTTCTAGCCGGGGTCACTGCGAGTCGCGCCACCCACATCACCACACCACTGCTGTCCTGGACCACCGACAAGACGGTGTGGGTGGAGCAGTGGCCCCTCACAAAAGAAAAACTCAGCGCCCTAGAGTCCCTTGTGGAGGAGCAGCTTTCCAAGGGCAACATTGTTCCATCTGACAGCCCTTGGAACTCCCGTCTTCGTGATTAAAAAGCCCGGCGGAGACAGGTGGAGGCTCCTCCACGACCTTAGGGAGATCAGTAAGGTCACTGTGGAAATGGGTCCCCTCCAACCTGGCCTTCCATCGCTGGCAATGCTCCCCCGACAATGGCCACTCGTCGTGATCGACCTTAAAGATTGTTTCTTTAGTATTCCCCTGAGCCCCCGGGATGCACCACGATTTGCCTTCTCTGTGCCATCCATAAACAGGGAGGCCCCCAGAGGCATTACCATTGGAGAGTCCTCCCCCAGGGGATGCAAAATTCCCCCGTGCTCTGCCAGTGGTACGTCTCTGGGGTCTTAACACCAGTCCTCAAGGCCTTCCCTAAGGCAATCATATACCATTATATGGATGATGTTTTGGTTTGTGCCCCCGCGGAGGAGTACCTGCATCGGACACTTGACATGACTGTGAGTGCCATCCAACGTGCCGGGATGGTCATACATCCTGACAAGGTCCAGCGCACCTTACCGTGGAAATATCTGGACATCCGCATCGGTGAATGGACCGTCGCATCCCAGCAGCTCGTCATCGAGGACGACCCTAAGACCCTCCGTAATCTCCACCGCCTGTGCAGATTGGTCAACTGGGTTCGTCCTCTGCTGGGGCTGATGACGGCCAACCTCGCCCCCTTGTTCAACCTGCTGAAGGGCAGAGAGGGACTGGATTCACCAACGACCATCACAGCGGATGCCAGAGAAGCCATAGGTCAGGTGCAGCGGGCTCTTTCCTCCCGGCACGCCCACCGGATGGCCCTGGACCTGCCTTTTCAGTTTGTCATCTTGGGGCAGGTACCAAACTTTCACGGACTCATTTTTCAGTGGGACGGGAAGTTGAAGGACTCCCTCTTGATAATAGAGTGGGTGCTCCTTCCTCATACACCATCCAAGACCATCACAACGCCACAAGAGCTGGTGGCTGCTCTGATATCGAGAGCAAGGACCAGGCTCCGCACCCTTGTGGGGTGTGACTTTTCATGCATACGCGTCCCCTGGTGTGATGAGGATCTGGACAAGTTGGTCCAGACCAATGAATACCTCCAGTTCGCACTGGACAGCTACCCTGGAAAAATTACAGGAAAGAAATTAAAACATCACCTTTTTAACACAAATTTTAATCTGGCTCCAAAATTCATGCAAAGTAAAACACCGTTAAATGCTCTGGCCATTTTTACTGACGGCTCAGGGTCCTCCCACAAGTCAGTTTTGACTTGGAAGGATCCAAGGACCCAGAAGTGGGAATCTGAGGTCCATGTGGTGGAAGGATCCCCACAAATTGCAGAACTTGCGGCCGTTGTCAGAGTTTTTGAGAGGTTCCAGGAACCCCTCAATTTGGTCACGGATTCGGCATACGTAACCGGGATAACTGCCAGGGCTGAACACAGTTTGTTAAAGGAGGTATCCAACCAAAAATTATTTGGATTGTTCTCGAGGCTAGTGTACCTGTTGTCCCACCGAGAGCATCCATTTCACGTCATGCATGTGAGGTCACACCAGGACCTTCCAGGATATATCAGTGAAGGGAACCGCAGGGCGGACGCCTTGGCGATGGCCGCGCAAGTGAGGATGGCGAATAGACCTGACACCTTTGCGCAGGCCAAGATAAGCCACCAGTTTTACCATCAAAATGCTCCTGCCCTCCGGAGGATGTTCCATCTGCCTCTGGAGCAGGCGAGAGTGATTGTGGCGACATGTCCCAGCTGCCAGACATACCAAATTCCATCTATGAATCCGGGAGTGAATCCCAGGGGTCTGGTCAGCTGTGACATATGGCAAAGTGATGTCACTCACATCCAGGAGTTTGGTCGACTGAAATATGTTCCTGTATCCGTCAATACATTCTCACACGCCATCTTCGCCTCTGCCCACACGGGTGAGAAGGCGAGTGACATGACAAAACACTTCCTCATGGCCTTTTCTGTTTTAGGTGTCCCCAAGCAGGTAAAAACGGACAGTGGTCCTGCATATGCCTCGGCATACCTCCGTAAGTTCTTCCAGGAGTGGGGAATTACCCATATCACCAGTAATCCTCACTCCCCAATGGGGCAGGCCATCGTGGAGAGGGCTCATAGAACACTAAAAAGAGTCCTCTACCATCAGCAGGGAGGTGCAGAGAAAAATTCACCCATTGAGCGACTCTGCAAGGCGCTCTTCACAATCAGTTTTTTGAACGCTACCCAGGAAGAGCCTGTCCCCCCTGTTTTCCGGCACTTCTCTAATTCGGCTAACTCTAAATTAAAAGAACATCCACCGGTGCTGGTGAGGGACCTGGAGACCCATAAGGTCGAAGGGCCCCTCCCACTGATCATCTGGGAGTGAGGCTATGCCTGTGTGCCCACACCTAAAGGACCCAAGTGGATACCTGCTAGGTACATAAGACCGTACCGGGGACCTAACAGAGAAGCCAAGGTTTTCGTTCCAGGGAAACCTGGAGGACAAAAAAGATCAGCAACATTGCAGGCACAAGAAGCATGGAAGCAGAGGAAGATAAAGACTTCCCCCCATGGATGAGACCTAGGAGGATCTGATGATCCTCCGCTTGAAGAAGATCCAGCAGAAGAACAGGAAGAAGATACCGAAAAAGACAAATGAAGACATTTTCCCCCCCTTTCCCTGCTTCCCCTCAGACTCACCTCATGTGTTTCCCTATCCCTATCCCTGAACCCTGACCTAGAGGGAGGGAGGAGGAAAAGTGTTTTGTATGTGTTGTTCACAAAAACTTTAAGTTGCCCCACTTTGATTTCTCCACCAGATCCCCCAGTGATTGCAGGGATCTCTGGATGGATTTCCCAAATTTTAAAGACTTTACTTTGGACTTTGTTCATTATTTTTATCATGTTATGCCTTTTTGGATGCCTTAAGAATTTCATGGTTACTTTCGTTACAACACACTTTCTCAAAGTAATAAAACCGGGGGAGATGTGGTGGTGGTCGAGGCTCCCAAAAACTCTTTCCCCATTAAGAAGCCCTGGAGTAGGAAATCCCAGGATTGAGCCCACCCCTGGGGTGGGGTTTGGCAGTGGTTTGCCCCAGAGTGGGGCTGGGTTTCTAAGGGGCTGGACATCCCCTTGGCCATTGGACTGACCACCCATCCATCAGTTGTCAATCTTCCCCGAGTTCCAGAAAGTTCGGTTATGTTCGGTTGCTGATTATGTTATAGTCATGTCTATTACCCCCTCTCCTCCCCTCTCTATCCCCCGTTGGCCCTTGTCCCCTTGTCCCTCCCTGGTTTCTCCCCCGGGCTTGGACCTAATTGGTTGTCACCCTCATAATAAAAGTCTGGTGCAGGCTGAGCCCTGGGTCTCCCGGACTCAGATGCCCAGAGAGCTGTCATCTCCTCAATACAGTGTACCTTTTACTCTGCGCCGAGAGATCCCTCCCCAGCCTTTCCAGTGATACAGATACAGTGTCTACCTATAGGGAGACACAGCCTGCGGCAAGGGAAACTGAACTCCCGACGCCGGTGAACCTGTGCCTGCCTGAGCCAGGGACACTCAGTCGTAGTCGCCGCAGGGCTGCTGCTCAAAACCCTGGTGGGCAGCTGCCTGGCCCGAACAAGCGGGACGAGAAAAAGTATTTTTAAAATATAGGTGAGTAAACCCTCTCATTGAGCAATTTGTATCAATACCCCTGTGACTGTGAGGCCTCTGCTGTCCCAGCTGCAAACAGTACATTATTTTACTGGTAGAAAGGCAGAACTGCTTGCTTTCCTGGTCCCTGACCAGATAATGCTCAGTCTGGGCATCACCATTTTCTTCCACAGCACTTGATGAAAAATAAAAGCCTAAGAGTTACTGAGAGCTTCCCCACACTTTGACCCTATACATTCCCAGATCAGAGTGACCATCAGAGGCTGGAGAAGTACTGCCAGTTAAGCAAGTTCAGCAAAGGCAAATGCAAAGTCCTGCACCTCAGGAGGAGTAAACCCATGCAACAAGACAGATTGGGGATCTAACAGCTGAAAACAGCTTTTCAGAAAGGGTGCCTGATGTTAGGAGAGTACAAGTTGAACATCTACAAGCAGAGTTCCCTGTGACAGAAAGGACCAACGACACGCTGAGCTGTATTTGCTAGAGCAGAGCCATAAAGTGGATGAAAGTGATTTTTCATCCTCTGCTTGGTGCTTGTGAGACTTAAGAACAAGACAGACATTGACAAAGTGGACTGAGTTACAGAAAGGGATGCAGAGGTGGTGTGGGCATAGGAGGAGAGGCTATGGAAGCTGGGTTCATTCAGTAAGAGAAGTTTTGGGCAAAATCTAATTGCTGCCTTCAACTACTTAACAGGAAAGTATAGAGAAGACAAAGTCCGCATGAAGAATGAAGCAACAATCACAAGCTGACACATGGGAAATTCTGATGGGATGTTAGGGAAAAATTTTTACCATATGGATGATCAAAGAGAAGAACAGGCTGTGTAAAGAGATTTTTGAATCTCCAGTTTTGCAGATATTCAAAACTCATCTGGAAAAGGCTCTCAACTTCATCTAGCTGGATCTATTCTAAAGATTTGTACTAGATGACCATTAGAGGTCCTTCCCAACCCAAGTTTTTCTGCAATTCTTTAAGTCTCTCTGCATAGCTTTCTGGTTTTACTATCCTATTTTTCCTGCCATTCTTTCCTCTCAAATATTTCTCATAGACAATGGCCACACTTTCTCACACACATGGGAAAATACTGACCAGCAAAACTCCCTGAATCTAAGAAATTCCATTCAAGTTATTTATTAGTTTGCAGAAATCTGTTTGGATGTGTCCTGTAACCTGCAACAACAATCTAGGGACAAACCCTAGAGAGATTATTCTTTCCTAATGCTGCTAAAGGAAAAGATCAGTATTCTTTCTAGAACCTCTGTAACTTCCTTCAGCAGTTTCAGTCTCTACCTGCACAGCAATCACTGCCTCAGGCTGTTCACATGCAGTCCAACATACAGGAAAGTAATCGGTGCTTCTTAGGGAAACCAGGGCAGCTCAGATATATTCCATGCTGGGTCTCAGGCATGTCAGGGTCTCTTATATTGTCACATTTCTGTTTTCACTACTGTTTAACTTTTTATCTCTTACCATTCCTCTGTCCAATGTGGGACGTTTTAATGAAGACTTGTAACACCACAATGCAGCTATACCTGAAGCTGCACTGACACCCAGAGGAGTAGTCTGGGAATTGCTGCTCAAAAAGGGAATAGAAAATTTTATTGCAAAATCAGGTATAAACCCAAACATGCCTAGTGTTAATTAAAAAAAAAAAAAAAAAAGGAGATGACAGATAGAGAAATGTTCTATGAAAATTTTCTTGGATAAGATAGTTCTACCTCAAAATATGACCGGACCAAGCTGGCTTGGTATTTACTTGAAAAAGAAGGTATTTCCAAATGAGCAGCAAGATCACTGTAGGGTGATCACAGTTTGTTTGGATTTGTTTCTTTGTTTTGTCTTTTTATAAATACTTGGCCTTTCTTTTATCATCACATGGCACTAAAATATCTCAGTGAAATGCAAGAAAATTATTTTGAAGAGGGCCTTATCCCAGCATCTTTGAAATGCTATTCTTCCATTTACAGATTTTAATTAAATCTTCAAAATCCTCACTGACCAATCTAAAAATGTGTTGGTGAATTTGGGAGTCAAAAGGCAAAGGAAAGGCAGTAGCTGATGTGGCTCTAAGCCTAAAAGAAAGCGAGATCTAGGCACACCATGTAATGCTTTAGTGAAGCAAGAAAATGGATGTCAAGGGATTGGATGTTGTTTGACACAGGTCATTGTTAAGAGGGCCTGGAACAGGAGCTAAAGTGGCTACATTTATGCACTTCATTAGCATTCTATATGAAAATAAAAGCATATCTATTAGGTAACAAAATAATCTGGCTTTTCCTCAACAACAAATCAGTGCACTTTTACTTCTTCCAGGAAAATATTAAAGCAGAGGTCACTTTGTTATGATTCAACTTTTATTTAACCCAGAGAAAGAAATTATTTTTTAAGCACAATGCCATTTTAAGCACCTCAGGTATAAGCTGGTTCATAAGACACATCTCCTTTTGGCCCTCAGGCTAGATGGAGGTGCAGCACATCAGCTACTTGGTGTCTTGAGATGCCACCCAAATAAATAATCTTAGGCCACTTTGGGTTTCTAAACAATCCAGAAGCTTCCCTAAATGGTGTGTTCGTTACAACAATGCAAACCAATCACTTTTGAGAAATAGCATTTTGTTCCTGCAACACATGAAACTCTCAGAAACAGATTCTTGCAATTATGTTAAAAAATAAGTGACGTGATTTTCACAAGTGTTAAGCACTAAGAAACCCTCACTTTCCTGCCATCTTTTTAAAAATAATCCAAAAATTAAAATGCATAACACACAGATCCTAAGCAGAGCAGAACTGCTGAGCCATTTACACTCCTGCTATAGACTAATTGATGGAGGATAAAACTTCTAATGGAAGTTTCAGATATGGCTTTTGTGCTGCACTTTTAGATGCCTGGCACAGAAACAGGAATCTAGGAGTCAGTGTTACACTGGCTCCAAGCCACCTCTGGCTCTCTGATTTCAGCTCTTGGCATGATTTAGCCAGGTCCATCTGTCCCTGCTTGCCCGTGGGCATTAGCACTGCCAGAACCTCAGCAAGGCTCTGTGTTATGGCCCTGCTCCCCATGTATTTCCCTCCCTTGCACACACCTCTGTGCCAGCACTGCTAAACACTGTCTCAGCTACCAAGACAAAGCTGTGGGTTTTAGTGCTCCTTTCTTAGTGCAGAGGAGCAGCAGGCAAGCAGGGACAATTTGGATGTTTTTAAGCTTTCAGAAGTTTCTCTGCTCACCCAAGTCCTTTAGCAGGCCTGTTAAATAGGCACTGTACCTGCTACACCCTCACATACAAGACCACAGCCAGGGGACTCAGATACTCACCCTTGACATGGAAGAGAAATGGCAGCTCCCTGCAGAGTAGCTATGCCAAGACACAACCTGGGAAACAATGAATTTTCCAAGCAGCCCCAGTGAAAAATCTCACTTTTTGTTCCATGAGTCAAGTGAAGGCTCATGTCAGAATAGCATTCCCAGCCTCACCCAAACACTAATCTTTGCAGGTCTAAAATACTCAATTGCAAACCTCAAAAGATAACCTATTTTCACACATCTATCCTTTGCCTTTAGCTTTTTGTTGCATAGTATTTTTGACATTTCCCAGTTTTCAGCCACAGCAGAAATACAAACATGAAGATATCTGAAGAATTATGGAAAGGTTTGGCTTTTTTGAGTTTAACACAGTCAACTCAGGCAAAGTAGTACTTCTCTGTGATAGTTTAGAGCAGCTGTCGTGGGTTGACCCCGGCCAGGGGCCAGGTGCCCACTCAGTCACTCTATCACTCCCCCTCCCACTGGGAGAGGGGAGAGGATAATATTGAAAAAGACTATCAGGGTGAGTAAAGGCAGTTTTATTACAGTGGAGGAAAAAATAGAACAAGCAAGTTGAAAGTTGCGCGCGCAAGAGCAAGAAGATAAAACAATCAATCTCTACTTCCCATCAGCAGCGATGTCCGGACACTTTCTGGGAAGCAGGGCTCCAGCACACGTGATGGTTGCTCGAGGAGGCAAACATGGACAAGTCCCGAATGCCTCCCCCCTCCTCCTCTCTTCCTTCCCTTATGTATCTGAGCTGATGTCATATGGTATGGAATATCTCTTTGGCTGACTGGGCTCAGCTGGCCTGCTGGTGTCCCCTCCCAGGATCTTGCCCCCCCCATCCCCTTCAGTGGGGGAAGGAATGTCACAGGGACAGCACAGTTTGGCAGTAGCCAAAACACTGCTCTGTTATCAACGCCAGCTACCAAAGCAAAGTACAGCAGTGTAAGGCCTGTGAGCTTTACCCCAGTCAAACCCAATACAGCAGCTCTTTACCAAACTACATTTCTATTCTCTTTGAAAGCCTGTTAAACCAGAACTTAGGAGTGTGAACAGGAATATAAATAGAGTCTGAATGCATATTATGAAATATCCAGGTGTGAAAGCTTGAACACAGTACGTAGCCCAATGTGTGTAACACATATACAAGACTGTTTCTTACCCAGGCTCTGAAGCTTACTAGTTTTGGCTTTGATAAGACAGCTTGGTACTGAGTGAGAACACATTAAGAACCAGTCTCCTCTTCAAGCAGATGGCAGCTCCTTATGGCAGGGACAGAGCACATGGACATGGGCTTGCTATTCCTGTGCAATGCTCAGAAAACTAGGACTGGGAGGTTTGGGGTTTGTTTTTTGTTGTTTTGGTTGTTTTTTTTTCTTACTTCAACTCTTACAAATGAGTAAGAAGTACACCCAAATACAGACATACATATTTAAAACTACAAAGTACACAACTTTTCCAACCTTGATTGGATTGTAAGTCTGCCATGATGGAGAATATTTGACCTATATTTATACCAGTGCTTAAAGTATACCCAGAAGAATATGTCTTTCTGCCAATCATCCTTTATCACCCCAGTAAACCCATCAATCCCCTTTTCAAGTGCCTTTAATGTCACTGGGGACTGTAGGTCTGTTGTTTCCAGTCCATAGAGCTGGAGGGAGGGATATTCACATTCTACAGTGGCATTGCCAGATCCGCTCTCTGTCCCCTTCTCCTGCCAGGTACAGTTGCCACATGCACAATGCTTGCAGGGAAAGCAGTAGGCCCTAAAAATTAAATTATCAAATGTAATTTTCTTTTATCCAGGCAAAAAGAAAACAAGATAATGAGAAGTTATTCTCTTGATATATTCCTGTCTTCTTTGCTGTAAAGATGTTTTACTTCTCAGAGAAGATTCTGCTTTGCAAACAAAGGACTAAAAGTGGGCAAGCAAGGATGGAAGCAAAGGGGAAAAGAGAGCAGAGTTGTTTAAAAAAAAAAAAAAAGAGAAAAGAGACTCTACTGATTCAGTCTTGGCTATCAGCCAGACAGTGGAAAGCAGATTAATAGCTCTTATGGTAAACCACTTAAAAGAAACCAAGGTATCCAGCTATCTGTACTTTGACAACATCAGTTTTTTATCCTTTAAATGCACTCCAAAATAAAAACTTACATTCCATGTGGAAAACTTGGCTTTGCCCCTTTACTGGAAATATTCAGAAGGCATTTTCAAGCTAGGTGGTAGCTGACTTTTTAACATTCAGGTAAGATGGTTTCTTTGTCAAGTATGTGTGCCTTCTGTTGCTTGAAGTTGCTCCAAGGAGAGGAGAGCTGGACTGCTTGCATTTCCCTTTTGGAAAGTGGGATGCTGATGCCGTTTGGTTTCTGCCTTTTTTCTTTTATATGTTCTCTGTACTCTCTGCACATATTTTTGTAGCTCTGTAGCCTACTATATTAATAGCTAGTTTTTCCAGTACCTTTCCATAGCCTTTCCCTAAGCAGAAAGACAAAACAAATTCCAGAGCTCCAAGCCCCAGGGGGGTGCAAGGCCCTGTCCTATCTCGTTCTTCCTGGGAACCAAGGCCGAGAACAACTCTGAGGTACATTTTCATAAACAAAGCACAGCCAGTGCTGAGAGGGGGGCTCCAGGGAAGGGGCTGGACCTGAGGGGGAATTGAATCGCCACTTGTTCTCCTTATTGGTGCTCTTAATCAATTATGCTAATTTCCTAAAAGCTATAAATATGTACTCACCCCTGGAGGGGCCGGGCTTTTATGGACACCTTTCCATAACTGCTCCTGAAGACCTTAAAAATAAAGATCCCCTTTTATATACCTCCTTGCTAAAATGATCTCGAGTTTCTTTTCCAGGCTGGGGAAAAGGCAACAGTTATCTGGCACCCCAGATGGGACACGAGAACCTGGTACCCTTCCTCTGGACCGAAAACATCCTGCAAGGAATTCCTTTCTGACAGCAATCTAAAGAATTCCCTGCCACGGCCTGAGGTCGAGACACCATGGTTCCAAGATCCCACAGGAGGTAGTATAAAGGTGGTTCTTTTCGTTGTGTAGTGTGTAGTTTGTATGTGTGTGTATTGTTTATGTATTGTGTATCTGTTTAAAGTCAGTAATTGTTAGCGATCCCAGGACAACCTGGCGTGGTGGTGAGAAAATTTGCTTTTGAAATCATTTCTCCAAGTTTTTCCTGTTGCCGATTTTCCAACCTGCCCCAGAGATCGGCTGGTGGGGAGGAGGCGGGTGTGTGATCTCGGCTGAGATTGTTCACTGGTAGAGAAAAGCAAATCACAGTGCGAAAGTTTATTTCATGTTTAGCACATGCGAGTTTTGAATTGAAAGCTGGCCTGGAGACATCTGGGCATGGAGCGGCCGGGGGAGGCCTGGTCTGCTTCTTGGTAGGAGGTGGGGGATGGGCCCCGCTTCCTACAGGTTTGTGGAGCGGCTGGGTGTCCAGCCTGCTCCTTGGTGGGAGGCTGGGGAGAGATTCCCACTTCCTACAGTTTCGTTGGACGGCTGGTGTGCCCAGCCTTGCTTCTGGGTGGCAGGGCTGGGAGAGATTCCCACTTCCTACAGGTTTTGTGGGAGCGCTGGGTGCCCAGCCTTGGCTTCTTGGTGGGACAGGCTGGGGTGAGAGCCCCCTCCCACTTCCTACAGGTTGTTGCGAGCGGCTGGGTGCCCAGCCTGCATTCGTGTGGAGGCTGGGGAGAGATTCCCACCTTCTACAGTTTGTGAGCGGCTGGGTGCCCAGCCTGCTCCTTGGTGGGAAGCTGGGGAGAGATTCCCACTTCCTACAGGTTTGTGGAGCGGCTGTGCCCCAGCCTGCTCCTTGGTGGGAGGCGAGTGAGAAATCCTCGCTTCCTACAGGTCTGTGGAGAGGCTGGGTGTCCAGCCTGCTCCTTAGTGGGAGGCGAGGGAGAGATCCTCGCTTCCAGCAAGTTTTGTGGAACGGCCGAGAAAGCTCGGTTCGCACCATTGTAAGGGAAGGGGGAGAAGCCCCCACTTTCTATGTTCCATCTGTAAAAAGTTTTTCCAAGATTTTAAGGCAAGGGCGACTCCCGGACTTCCGGGACGGCTCCGCGAGCAGGGCGGTCACTCCCCCGTGACAGAAGCGGGGCACCAGCCGCTCTGAGAGGGGCGGAGGTGATTCCTGCCATTGCCCTGGTCACGGCCGGGGGATGCGCGGGGGAGCGGTCCCAGGAAGCGAACCGGGACCGGGGCTGCCGCTGCGCTGCTTCGGCCCTGCTCTGGCGGAGCGGGGCCGCCGCTGCGCGGCCACGGCCCGGCTCACTCGCTGCTCCTGGGCCCCGCCCGCACCGGCCCAGAGCGGGCCGGGAGTGTGAGATCTAAGAGCAGGAACGGCCCTATCGCACTTTCCACAGTAACGAGCTTGTTTTAAGGACACCCGAGAGCCCCTGTGAGCAGCAGCACGGGCCGAGCGCGGGCGAGCCGGGGGTGCCCCTGGGCGGGGGTGCCCGCATGCCGCGCCCGTCCCCGGCCGTGCGAGGGCAGCGAGCGCTCTTTGTCTGCTCTGGTAAGCACTCAAAAGGGAAACACCGAGCCCAAAGAACAAGAAGCCGTTTTTAGGCTCCCTTTAAACCATGCTATAAGTAAGCAGAGTCCTGTGTTAACAAATATCTTAGAATGGTTTACTGAGTTAAATTTGTAAAAGACCTTCTCCTGTATCCTTGTGAGTAAAAAAGACCAAGGACTCTTTACTATTATGTAAAATAATCCTGAAACTGGAGAACTAGGGCAGTCAGCAACTGAAAATTGCTGCATCCAACCAGCAGCCAAGAATTGATACATCCAACAGTTGCATGCAACCCACTGTAAGTTTGTTCTGTGAACATAGAAGACAGGGACCCTATGCCATGCTACTGAAACTGGATAATGTTATTCTGAAAACGTTTGCTGTCAATCCTAGTATGTCTGTTCCCAGCACTAACTGATAATGTATTTAAGTCTGACTGTTTGCAGACCATGGAAGAAGCCTATTCCAGCAGAGCAGACCCGAAAGATGTGCCAGCCTGGAGCTGTATGCAGCATGAGAGCAGCTTCATTGCGAGATGGCAAACAAAAGACAGTTATGCAGTAAACAACACGAACCAGTAACCATGGAGGAAAAGTGTTAGCCATCAAAGTGTACCATCACAAAAAGCTGAAACTGATATATCAATGAAGATCTAGAACTAGCAAAGTCATCGTAGAAGGAAGGAAGACTAGCAACTATTCAAGCCTAGAGACTTGCAGTCTATGGAATGAAGGACAGTAATCTTACGAGCTAAGTAAAAGAGTCATTCCAAGTCCTTGACTACCCTCACAAATCCAAAGCTGCTGCAGAGAGCCTTGAATTTCACTTACTCCAGAGTAAGAAGACGTTCTGCTCCATTAGGACAGCCAGGAAACAGAGACTGATAAAATTGAGATGATATAGATTTAAACTGTTCTTTTGTACCTCTTATCTGTACAGTTGGTAACCGGGATCTCAAATTTTGGCTCCTAAAATTTGCATGTAACTCTAGTCCAAAATGTATCCAAAAGCTCTTCATAAGGACAACTGGTCAAAGTTGAGAATCTGGCCTGGTAAGTTTTGCCCCAAGATAAAGATTGGGCCTGTGCCCATGGAGCTGTGATTCCAAATGTCATGTTTAATCATATTAAAGGCTGTTGACAAAACAAAATAGCTCTTAATTCCCTACTAGCCACAAAATCATTAACACTAGTTGTTGTTCTTATGCAAATCTGAATGAAAAATTTTTTTAGAAATTTGGTTGAAATTTGAAAGCAAACTCAAATTCTACACCAAGTAAATCTCAAAAGAGCTTACTGGACCTTGAATATCTTCAGTACACTCACTTCATGGTTACCAAACTGAACCTAGATAAAAGAAATGTTCATGGTAACTGTAGTTATAATTATTCAATCTGTTGTAACAATATCCCTAGTGGGGATAGCCAGTTGTATTAAACCAAGAGGTAGGGTGAATGCAAGAGTTGGACTAGACAAGACAGAGTCTTGTTAGTCTCTAAAAATAAGGGAGGGAATGATGCCGTTTGGTTTCTGCCTTTTTCTTTATATGTTTCTCGTACTCTCTGCACATATTTTTGTAGCTCTGTAGCCTACTATATTAATAGCTAGTTTTTTCCTAGTACCTTTCCATAAGCCTTTCCCAAGCAGAAGACCAAATATTTCAAATTCCAGAGCCTCAAGCCAAAACAAATTCCAGAGCTCCAAGCCCAGGGGGTTGCAAGGCCCTGTCCTATCGCAGTTCTTCCTGGGAACCAAGGCCGAGAACAACTCTGAGGTACATTTTCATAAGCAGAGTGCAGCCAGTGCTGAGAGGGGGGCTCCAGGGAAGGGGCTGGACCTGAGGTGGAATTGAATCACCACTTGTTCTCCTTATTGGTGCTCTTAATCAATTATGCTAATTTCCTAAAAGATATAAATATGTACTCACCCCTGGAGGGGCCGGGCTTTTATGGACACCTTTCCATAACTGCTCCTGAAGACCTTAAAAATAAAGATCCCCTTTTATATTACCTCCTTGCTAAAATGATCTCGAGTTTCTTTTCCAGGCTGGGGGAAAAGGCAACAATGCCAGTCAAGAAGCAAAATCTCTCTAAAGAAGCCAATTTGTAGTCTCATTGTGTGTGGGAGTGTTTTGCATGTCCCTGTGTTGTGTGGTAGCCTTGGTTGGGATTTCCAGTGCAAAAAGAAGGAGGTGGAGCCGGAAATGAGGTACCCAAAAGGAGGTATTGCAGTTTCCACCTCCAGAACTCATAAAACCAAGAGAATATGTAAAGACTGCCTCTTTTAGACTTCCAGCTCACTAAGAGAAGTTGTTCTCTCTCCTCTGCGCCCATGGCGAGGTCTGACCAGGCCACGCGACTTGGTTGTTGGCTGGCATGGCGCGGAGGGGAGGGGGAAGTGGGGGGCCCAGGCCGGCCTTTCAGTCCCTCATGGCAGCTGTGGGTGAAAAAGAGCCAGGCGGGCTCCACTCAGCTCCGACTGAGCCAAAAAAACTTCATTCTGTTGCCCCAGGCCAAGGTGACTCAGCCCTGCCAGTCCCACCCCGCCTGGCCGGGCTGGGCCGGCTCCCTGTGGCGCAGTCCAGCTGGGGAGAAAGCTCAGGCTGGCCCCCTGCAGCTCAGACGCGGCTTGGATGGAGAGCAGCACAGGCGGGCTCCTCTCCCTCAGTTTGGGAACTGGGAATGCTACACTCAAACAGCGTGGGCAGAGGTCATGTGACCATCGCCTAACTGAGAGACAAATTAACCTTTTCAATATCAAGATGAGATTTGAAAACATCCGTTTTCCCCCACACAGAAAGAGAAAGGATGAAGACACCTACAAAAGGTACAACATAAAGACTCCAAGTTAATGAATGTAGCAAGGCCTATATTCAGAGAAGGAGGAGATGAGGAGTGCCTAAACTTTAAGGCTGAAACTTCTCTTGTAAAGACATGTTGATAAACTTGGCTATAATATACCCTGTAATATATGAACAATGGACTAAAAGAGTGATAAATGTTCTAGCTACAGCCAGTGGACTAAGGTTCCTGTGTAAAGATTCCTTGCACCGGGAATAATAGAAGAAGACTTGTGTTGCCGATAATGAGAAAAAGGGGATTTCATTGCCGCTGTAATAGAAATGTTCATACTCAAAAGAGTACCTCAGCGACCATCATATGCCCACTGTAGTGGTCCTGGGAAAGCTACTAAAGTGGGAGGGATTCTCCAGAACAAGCAGATCTTTTTCCCTCCAGACGATTGCTTGTATTGAGGCTGACAACCATAGGAACTCTATTTCCTATGGAGAATCAACATGGTAAAGCAAGAGAAAACTTCTCTCCCTACATGAACTGAGAAAGGAACTTTCCCAGAGGTGGTAAACTAACTAAACGTCAAAGTGTTGTCTTTTTGTATGGTCAGTGGGAAAGAAATGGAGAGGTGATGGGGGGGGGGAGAAGGGTGTTCTAAAGGTTTTGTTCTGATTCCTGATTGTTATTCCTTTTTTAAGTCTGTTAATAAATTCTCTTTATATTCCTTAAAGTCTGAACCTGCTTTGCCTACTTCTAATCCTTATCTCATAACAAAATTGAGTAATTTTAGTAAGTGTGCTGGTGTTTAACCAAAAAACTTAAATTGGCAAACTCAAACCACTACACAATTAGTGTTTCTGCCTGGTTTCCCAAACCTCAAACCACAACACACTGTCTGTCAAAATAATTTGTCAGCAGGGGGAATTTCCTCAGCTGTGCATCAGGTGCTGAGATGCCACAAAAGTCACTAAGAGGGGGCGCGTTGGTGAGAAAAGAGGAAGCTAAAATCCCACCCAACCCACTCTGTGGAGATAAATGCTGAGTAATAAAATGTATTGGTAATAAGTGCTGATAAGAAAAAAAAAAACACTGTACAGGATAAAATACAGGATGTGCTCTATTTCTGCCATCTATTGAAGGAGCGGATGCACAAACCCACCTCAGATGTGCCTACTGTTATTAAAACCCCTTTGCCTCAACTGCAAAGGCTGGAGACTTCATTCTTGAAGAAAACACACACTGTTTGCATTGCATTCACATACACAAATAAGGTTATAGACATGCAAATCTAAACCAAATTCTGATTTCTTCTTTTCCCAATTATGGTTAACAAGAGCAGAAGCAAAAGCTGTATCTTAAAGCTCAGTATTACTGGGCTGGGGTTGTCAGGATGATGTGTAAGTACCAATTACTAATGACTGTTGCAGAAAATTTTAAGAAGTAAAACCCATGAACTTTCTACAGCCCAGTTTTCTGTAGATAAGGCCAGACTTGACAGTAGTGACATAAAAATTCTACTAATCAAAACACAGGAGGAGATGATTTAATAAGGTTTTGCCTGTATACAATCACTTAAAGGTACCACCAGAAACTGCTGAAAGTTTGTGTTGAATAGTTTCCAGAACCATCTGATTATCACTGTTTGCAAAGCTCCCTCAGGTCCAGTGGGTGCAATCACCAAAAAGCTGTGGCTTATCCCCTGACCTAGCAGGGCCTGAATGTGGCAATGCTTTCCCTCCTCCTGTTTTTGTGCCTTCAGACATCAGAACTAAATCCCAGGATCTTTCCATGCCTGGAACCATCCCTGAGATGATAGTACCATTCCAGCTGAAGCAGCACAAAACCTCTTGAATCCTGAGTTGAGACCATCTGTTCTCATGTTTGACCCACTCAGGATAAACCAAGAATATCTCTCATGCAGGCCAGTCTTTGCAAAGATATTTTAGTATAAACATTCCCTCTCCATTCTCTCTCATTTTAGCATTGTTTTCCTCTCCCAACCCTGCCTTTCTTCTACAGCTGAGTCAAGGTGTGTCTACTAATCAGACATGGCCAGGAGTCCCTGAATAATTCTTGCATTTTTCCCCACTGAAAATCTCCCAAAACAATGAACATGGCTAAGAAATTGATTTATATAGAGAGAAATTATATTCACAATAGAAGCTTAAAATACATGGCATTGTTTACCACGCCTGTGCGCTAGACTAAAAAAATTAACAGGTGCCATCCTTGTCAAAGAATTCTTCATAAGTGGGGGTAAGGGAAGATTTATAGCAGCAACTAAAGGAAGGTTTCCCTAATGGTGGATAAATTGTAGCCTCCATCTGTGATGTGTATAAAATTTTAAGTATTGTGACTGCATCATGCTGACAAATAGTAAAAGCTTTAAAATACAGGACCAGACCCCACACCAAAATGCATCACTTTTTTCACACTCAGTCTCACTTAGGGAACTTGCTTTCCCTCCAAACAATTCCGTATTCATTTGCTGCATTCTTATAATTTATTTTTCTTTGCTTTCTTAGAAGTTCTTTCCCTATTTAACCTATGTTTACCTTCTTCTGAATAATTCTAAATCCTTTTTACAACACTTTCCCTCTTCTTTGAGTCTACATCTTCCTTACCACTCACAACCCCACCTTTTTGACAACACTTTCCTAGCAAGAGGTACAGAGTTGCTTTAGGCAAATCTCTCATGCTCCACTTCCAGGTAGTGAGAGAGATGCCGTACAAGCTATTTGTGAAAGTATCCAAGACAACAGAACAGAAAGAAAAGGGAGAGTTAAGCAAAAAACAGACACTGCACTCTGTTATATTCGAGTTCTATTATAAGGATTACACAGGAGGGTACAGTAAAGGTGATGGTGATTTATGCCTTCACTAAAACAAGATTTGTTTGAAAGCAATCAGTACTCATTGAGCCTCATCTGCAAAATGTAAAATAATTATTACAGGTGTACAAATACTGGATTAAGACATATGCACTTCACTCTTGCAGTGTAATTTTATAAATGCAGCTTGAACTAAATCAGAACCTGAAAATTAATTCAGATTTTGCTATCAAAAACACCAGGGTAGACTACTCTGCCTATTTAGGAGCAGATGCTGAGTTTTCCAATGCAATATTTTTCAGGAAAACCCTTGGATTTCTCAAGTCCTTACCAACCTTTGAAATTTTAAAGATTCACTGTCACTAGGCAGTTCCTGCCTAGCATGTTCTGAATCATCTCTTTATATTTTCTAAACTTTCACAAAATGAGCATTCTTTCTCCTTTCTACATGCAAATTTGTATCCCTGATGCTCTTCTCATCTTGTAATACATGAAGATTTCTCTTCAAAAAATACCCTAAACCACCTTGTAACATCTGCACTGTCACACATTTCCTGGGCAATGATCAGATTCTTGTGGCTGAGCTAAGCACTTGGCATTTAGCCTTTTTCTTCTTCCCTCTGAGAAACTAGGTTATTATTGCTTCATAAAGCAATGCCTGGATGGTATTACTAGCTAATTAATGTCTATTTAGTGGAAAGGGCTGCAGCTGTCTTCCAGAACCTACAGGCATTTTTTCTTCCTCTCCCTGACAAGACCAGATGGCATCCTGGCCAACCTTCGCCCACCCTTCACAAACCATGTACTTGGTTCAGAAAATGCAGCCAGCAGCTTGGGGAACACATTACCATTACAGCTGGACAGATGCTAGAAAAGTGCTGGTTACTGCCCCAAAGAGTGGGAAAATTAATTACTTCAATTAAGGGATGTAGATTAAACCTCTACCTGTTAGCGTAGAAACACATAATCACAGGATGATTATATGCAGGTGCTTTTATTAGAAGAGCTCTGGGAACCAGGGGTTGTTCAGACCCAAATCCAATTCCGACATGGAATCGCGATGGATACATTTTTATACCCTTCCCTTACATAACTGTTGTATAATATGTTAATCATCAACTTGATATTGTTCTATTGTGTATATTGTTTTCACCGAAGCATGAGTTTAAGCCCTCTCCCCAAAACATTTCTCATGATTGTTGTTCCTTTCTCGTGATTCTTATAAGCAATTATCGCATTTAACTGCATTATAAGCAATTATCTTTATCCTCTACTATACCGGTAGGTATGCAAGTGTAGGTTTCCATTATTCAAAGACAATGCCCACTCCCGTTCCCAAGGCCTACTAGCTACCACAATTTTAGAAACATTTTAACCCTATGCTATCATACCGAGGTATAGTCACCTTTTCATCTTTGTATGCTGTTGGGGTTTTTATTTTATCAAATTTTCCAGCTCTCATCACATAACAGGGTGACAAACAACTAAGAAGAGAAATATATGGCCAACAACAAACTCAGCAGGCTATGAGGTCTTCTGCATCTCACTGCACCATTTAATCATAGGATGAACCCTCTCATGTACAAAGGAAGGGTCCAATTACCTGTATCAGTGCAGTCAGACCAGAATATTTACCTTTTTTCAAGATCAAGCACCTCTAGTCCTAGGAACTTGTCTTCCTTCCCATTGTGGGGTTTTTTTATGCATTGTTCACACTAATTGATGTTCCTATTAAACTACAATCTGCCCCAGCTCCTGGTTACTGCATCAAGACACTTTCATGTCCTGTCCAATCCATCACAGATCAAAGAACCATCAAAAACGGAACAAAACATGAAATACCATTAATCAAGAAGTTCAGTTAATTGAAAACAAAAACATAATTTTTCTTTTAGAAAGACTCCTGCCTCAAAACCATTATATTCACATTATGCTTCAACCAAACGAGTTTGTGATCAAAAGCAACACCTAACATTAGAATTATTTTTAAATCACCTATTCTGTACTCTGCTTTCATTTATTGAAATAATATAAGGGCTCATTCTACTTGCAGACTTTGATTTTTTAGCTACATTCCTCGCGTCAGAAATAATTATTTCATCTTAAAGAACTTTTATTTCTCTCTATATATTCATATACACACATCTATATGTGTGTGTATTGTGATGACAGATACACTCTAAGCATCCTGAAGCTATATTATGACCAGCTGTGGTCATACCCTGTTTAGGAGAAAAATGACCACTGAGAAAGCACTCCCAGTGATCAACTATGACACTTTTTCTCACTGTCATTTGCCCTCAGCTATAAGATAATGCATTTTGAGCTGTACAATATTTTTTACTAGATACAAAACACTGGATGCTGATGACTCTTAGAAGATCCATGTGAGCTCTACATACAGGAGGAATTGTCTCCTCTGTTCTCTGCCATGTTCCTGTTTAGGAATTTTGCTGAAATCCTTTTCTCAAGTTTTAATTGAAAAATAATTTCTGAAGGGACAAATCTCTGCAAAGAACCTGTGAGCAACTTCAGCTGCAAAAATATAATAGTGCTTTCTAAAGTACTTCTTTTTCTCTTTAAAGTGCCATGTTAGAGAGATTTTTTTTAGAGTGCAAAGTCAAATATCCAGAAGCTTGGAAATTTGGGATCTCACATCATTGAGCATCATACTGCATCCCTGTTGCACTCAAATGTTATGACAATTTTTAGTCACGTTGCCACTCTATTTTCTTCTACTGGACTCTTGCCTCAGTGTTTAAGTAGAAACCTGCTTGATATCCTCCTGTATATGCAGTGTACAGTCTCAAGATTTATTTCTTCCACACTGCCAAAACTCTGCACAGAATACAAAATGATTAATGTCCTGATAAGCATCTCTGACAGTCTCCCCATAGTATCCAGGCTTCTCATGACCATGAAATTTACCCTCACTGTGCTCCTTTAAGGTGAGGTTGCAAAATTATCTGTATTCTGCAGCTGGGAAAGCAGGCACAAACTTTCCATTCATTTTAGTAATACAACCCGAGGCAATAGAAATCCTATTTCTCAGTTTCCAGCCCTCCACACTCTTTCAAAATCTCTTTGTAATGGCCTCCCAGGAACCAAAGCTACTTCACAGTGGGCATGCATAGAATGAGGAGCCCATGGTTAACTGGCCACTTGTGAAAAGTTTGTTGTAAATCTTCACCATTCAGAAATTCTGTCACGGATGCTGAAAAGAGAAGCCAGTCCCACAGAGCATCATTCAACTGTCTTTCTTAACTGTAATAATACCTTGCTGCCTCCACTGCGGTCCCCTGACTCATTTACCATACACCTTCCACCTTGGTAGCGAGGCAGTGCCTAAACATATTTCAGAGATTGCCCACCTGTGTAATAACCTGCATAAACCCAGAATTCTGTATTCTGGAGAGAAACAGCCACAGACCCTTCCTTCCCTCATTCCCCTAGCCTGTCTCACTCGTCTCTTATATGTCTGTACCCCATGCCCTCCTCCTTTTCATTATTCCCATTCTGACTCCCCAGACACCTGATTATCCTCTGTGCCCTTAACAGCTCCCATCCTTTAACCCTGTTCCCCAAGTTCCTGCACATACTCCCTTTTTGCTTCTACTCCTTTGGCTTTTCAACCTCTTTTCCTTGTTCCTTCATACACCTTCTCCTGGCCATCTCCATTTGACCATGCATCCCTTTTCTCCTAGCTACTGGATATCAGCTAAGGAGCAGCACAGTCCCACTTCCCTCAGCTCTGTGGACAGGTCTGCAACCTGAATTAAGCACAGAGGAGCATAACTCCTCTGTGAGCATCTACAGACAGAAACTTTTGAAAGCAAAGCTCTTGAATCTGAGGTGTCTCCAAAGTGCACGAACAACCTCATCAGCAGGGCAAAATCAGGGGTAATTTTCAAGACAGCAAAAGGCATCTCCCTGGTCTTATGATGACGTTTTACTAAATGTCAAGCTTCCAAAATTTCATTCCAATGAAGTCCATTCCACTACCAGCACTAACACATCTCAGGAAAGAACCACTGGATTTATTTATTTGAAAGAAGGCCATTTAAAGGAGCACACTTCCCACAAATCTTGTCTTCAGAAAGAACTGGCTTTTTTGTTAAAGTTTTTACTAAAAGAAAAAGAATCAGTCATAGACTGAGTCTTAGCATGAAAAATTTCAGCCAAAACAATTAAAGTTTAGAGAAACTGTAAAGAAAACCATTCAACAATTCCTTATAGTAGGCAGTGACAGGGACACTACTCTGAGCAATGCTCCTGGCTTACTTGGTACTTAATAAATCTACCAAATGTAATTGTTACAGCTAAGCAAACATTTCCAGTCATGATGATGTAAACAAAATCATTCTTCTTATCAATAAGAAATTACTCCACATGTTCTCACCATCTCTCCACACTGCCTAAAACTGTCTAAGCATCATTTTTCTCACAGCTTTGCCAGCTTCAGATTTTTGGCCCTGCCATTCCAGTCTATGGAAAAATGAACCTGAATTCACCATTCTTCACTTTGCAAAGAGTATCACCTGTCCTGGAGCTGTAGGTTCTGCCTGACCTGTACCTTGCAGCCCCCTCCTACACACATCCTGACAGAAAAAAATCTGAAAAAAGGACCACATGGTCACTATTCCTAATTTTTTCTATACTAAATTTTAAAACCTGCCCATAGGGTTGCTGATACAGTAGAACTAGAAACACAATTATACATTATATACTTGGGGGGTGAGGGGAATACAACCCCAAAACACAAATAACTTTCAAAGCCAGCAACAGAGTTCTGACAGACATTTCCCATCTAATCTTTGGTAGTGACCCACTGACGGTTTTGAAAATCTAAAGTGAAATAACCAAAAAGTTGAGAACCACTTCTAAAATAGGTAAGCAGAATAAGATATTTTTAAATAGATCTGCACATAGTAGATAGTACTAAGGTGTTAAAAATTTCTTTTATGGGGGAACTATCAGAAAGAAAACCACTGTACAGCCATCCTACATGGTTCAAGATGATACAAAAACCATTTCCTACGTCTTTGACAATAAGCAGCAGTTCTAGAGGTTTCTGCTTTGTCACGTTGCATGAGCTGCCTTGAGGGTGAATGCTTTGACCTTTCACCTAACCAGTTGCCAAGATTTTTTTAGCTGGAAATTCAGACGTCCAAAATAAGGTATTTTCTTTTGAAAACTTGGATTTAGGTTTATCTAAGAGGGCAGGGTGCCACGGAGAACGTAACAAAGGCAAGAACATAAAATAATGGACAAAGAGGAAGAACAGAAGGGAGAAGCATAAGAGAAGTAGCAAAAGGTATTTGTCATTTTAGCATGTTGGCACAATTCATTAAGCTTAAAGGAGACATTAGGAGTTGTCTGTGGTGACAGTGACAGTGCATCATCAAGCAGAGAAATGCAGAGGGCTCTTACTGCAGCATATATGTCTGGCTGGCATCCTTTTGTTTGTCAGGTACCGTGTAGTGGGGGGAAATCTTGCCAAGGCCACTGTCTCTCAGCATCCTCTTCCAAACCACAGGATTCCACCACTCCGATATTCTAAGGAGAGAAAGAGGAAGGGAAAGGCATTCACACCCCTTGTGAGCTCCACTTCAAAGCTGTCTTATGCTCACTGGTTCCCAGCATTTTTCAGCCCATAGCAAGTTAAAATAGATTAATTCACTATGAGTACAAAACTGTTCCTAAAGATGAATAGAAGCATTTTTGGTCTGTCAAGAGGATAAGAAACAGACGCTTCATGATCATTCTTAGGCACAAATGGCTTCAGGGCCTTACACAGCAGAATCAGAACTCTGACCATGCAGAGAAGAAGTTTGTAACTCAATCATTAGAGATTTATGGCAGGATTTAGGGTCAGGTGGTGTGAGGTGGTTAAAAAGTGTTGAAGTCCACTAGTCCTCCTGTGTGTTACAGAAAGCCTAATGGAGTAGATGTTACACTACTGTCGTTCTGTTATTACCATGGCTGCATTTGCTCCTGCCCCCAGCTCCTCACCTAACACCTGCCCTCCCATATCTACGAATCCTTCAGAAAAGGGGACCAGAAAGAGATGCCCATCACTAATACAACTGCTGAAAATCAGACTCCAGCAGCACTCACCCAGTCGCCTGCTCCACTACCAGATCAGGCATTCCTGGTGGTGTCCCCACCTGCTGAGACATTACCATCTCTGGGTCTAGAATAAAAATCTCATCCTGCGAAATTTCCATCACAAAGTGCAAATGTTCCTGTTGGAGAGACACAAGCAACAAATGATGAACCTGCAGCATCACTGGTCTCTCAGAGTGCCCCTTTGCCTCAGACTGAGTTGAGTGCATGTCAGGGTCTCTGAAGAATATTCAAGAGACTGTGTATTCATTTAAGTGTGTACTCATACACACACACACATTTAAATCAATGCCACAGAAGTCACCAATTAATATGTCGTTGATTTCAAGCCAAACAAGATTCCCAATGAGCAAGCTGCACACTCACAGCAATGCTTTAAAGGCTGTTACTCAATGACTATACCATTCTGATTAAACCTGGAGGTCTACCCAAAAAGCTGAGGTTTGCATTTCAAAATGAGGACCAACACCTGAGGTCTCTTCTTTGATGATGGTTGACAGAACTTTTCATTGTTTGGGGGTACTCTTCCAGATCTCCACCACTTGCACATTCTGTTTTCACATCTCCATTACTAAAGCTTTTTTTCTCAGTCATCCTTTATTTTTGTTATTGACACTGAAGGCTCATTGTCTTTCTAAAAAAACACTGAGCGTGAGTATGCCTGTCTATGTAGGCAAATGGGTAGGAAATGTGCCACTATTTGTGTGCTGGCACCAACACACAACATTGATTTTTTCCTCCACAGAATCACAGGATGAAGGAGTAGAAGTTAAAGATGACCATTAGTACAGTGTCAAATATTAGAGAAATGCAGATTAAGCCAAACAGTCACATTGCCTATCTTAATCAGTAACAGCATCTTCTTCATCCCTGCCTTCCAAATGTGAGATTACAACATCAAAGCATTTATTTGACTGCATGCAAAGAAGTCCCATGGTGTCTACATGCAGGCACTGAACATGGGAACTCTGAACTAAAGTCATAGCTACTTCTGCTTGAGCTAAAGCACCAGCTGCTTTTGCTAAGAAACAGTGATATGTTCATGTGATTCAGAAACAGTTTCCATAGTTCTCAGGGGAACCAGATAGAAACAACCACTGTGTGAAATCAACAATTTGCACTTAATGCTGAGCCACTAATTGGCCTGTTCTGACTACAAATCAGAAACACCAAAAGCCCTGTAAAATTTTCAGTGTATTTTAGATAATATATTCAGATTGTCAGATCTATGCCACAGGTTTGAATCCAGCAGAGATAAACTTTGTTTTGGGGTTCCTTGGGAATATTTTATGCATCTCTACTCATAATTCTCAAATTGTAACAACACCTTAACTTCCATAGCTATTTCATGGTGCGCACACACACACACACACAGGATCAAGACTTCTGGTGCCTAAAAACATCAGTGAAAAGATAAATACAAATACTTTGGTGCCACACAGATGCCCCTAGTAAGATTTGATAAGGAAAACAATTGCAGAAAATTCTGATCTGTACATCAGATTGGTAGTAAACAGAATGGCAGATGGTCAGCAGATACAAGACTTCAGTGAAACAATGTGAATTAGATCAACTAAAAAACAGCCCAGAATTTTTTTCTCTACTTCTCATGAGACATCATGAGTAACATTTTGTAATACACAGACAGAATTGCAGATAATTAATTTTAAGCTGCATTTGACAGATCTTTAAAAAAAAACAAACAAAAACAAACTATAGAAACAAAAACTGATTAAGGATTTACCTGAGACCTGTCAATGCGGTAAAAACGATCAGCAGAAGTTGCTGCAAGACAAACAACAGCAGAAAATAGTCTGAGCAGAACTGCATGAACAAGATGGGCTGTACTAACATCACCAGCTCGTAAGACAACCCCAGTGGCTCCACAAGAACATAAGTTAATTCCTTATGTCCATATGACTGGTGTCTCTCGGGTCAGTACTGTGACCAATATCTTTGTCAGTGGCACAGACAGTGGGATCAAGTGTGCCCTCAGCGAGTTCCTTGCTCACACCAGCCTGGGTGGTGCAGTCAACACGCTGGAGGGAAGAGATACCAGCCAGGGGGACCTTGACATGCCTGAGAGGTGGGCCAGTGCAACCATCATGGAGTTCAACAAAGTGCAAGGTCCTACACAGGAGTCATGGCAATCCCAGGCACACCCACAGGCTGAGTGGAGAAGTGACTGAGAGTAGCCCTGCAGAGAAGGACTTGGGGGTGATGGCTGGTGAAAAACTCAGCATGAACCTGCTGGGCACACTTTTAGCCCAGAAAGCCAACCATGTCCTGGGCTTCAGTAAAAAGGAATGTGGTCAGCAGGTCAAGGGAAGGGATTCTCCACCTCTGCTCTGTTCCTATGAGACCCAGCCTGGACTGCTGCATACAGTTCTGCTGCCCCAACACAAGAAGGACCTGGAACTGTTGCAGCAAGTCCAGAGCAGGGTCGTGAGGTTGATAAGAGGACAGGAGCACCTCCCTTACAAAGACAGACTGAGAATGTTGGGGCTGTTCAGCCTGGAGAAGAGAAGGTTGCATGGAGACCTCAAAGCAACCTTCCAGAATCTGAAGAGGCCTACAGGGAGGCTGAAGAGGGACTCTTCATCAGGAGCTGTGGTGACAGGACAAGGAGTAAGGGGTACAAACTGAAAAAGGGGAAATTTATGCTGGAAATTAGGAAGAAATTATTTACTGTGAGAGGGGTGAGGTAGTTGAACAGGTTGCCCAGGGAAGTTTTGAATGCTCCAACCCTGGCAGTGTTCAAGGTCAGGTTGGGTAGGACCTTGAGCAGTCTGGTCTAGTGAGACGTGTCCCTGCCCATGGCAGGAGGGGTTAGGACTAGATGATCTTTAAGGTCCCTTCCAACCCTTAACATTCTACAATTCTGTGATATTCCTATCCCATTAAATGCTAAATTTAAAGATAAGGCTTAATGAAACAGTAGTCACTGAAAATGTTAACTTGAAATAAATATTTTAAAAATGTATAAAATGGATTTCAGTCTTATAAGAAGAATTGATTACATTAAAATATGTGACAGAAAAAGCTACTTTGTTCCAATGAGCAAGCATATACTAAAATCGATGGGTCTAATGGGATTAATTCAAATTCTGAATCTAAAGAACAATAATATGCTTGGGAGCTCTTTGTAAATCAAATGCATGGCCACAGATATTGGCTCTGAATTAGCAATATGTTCAAGGAAAATTTATGCTACTCATGAAAAACACATGAAAATAGGGGGATTCACTAAATAAAGCGCACATTACGAATCGTCACTGCCAAATAATTTATATTACTAACCCCAAAAAGCATTTATCATCTACAATGTGCTTCATCAGATGTGATTTTTTTGTATCTGCTTTGCATTTATTTGGGTGAGTGAAATCAGGTTCATTCACTTGGCAGTTTTGACACAAGAGCACAGTGATGTAGCATTGTAGGTTTTGGCACTGCACAGGTATATCAAATGCTAAAGACAAAAACTGAACACATCTACCCATCCAGCTTTCTCCAAAAACCAAACAGATTCTCACTATGACTTTTATCAATGTCCCTCATGAGAGACAAAGAAGGGTGATTAGAAATTGCCAAGGAGAATTTGGTTTTGTTTAGAGCATTAAAAATTTAAGTCTCCCCACACTGAAGCTTTTGTAAAAGCAGATGCCATCCATTTCAGTTGCTAATTCCTGTGCTCTGGAGCCTGATGTAAAGCCCAGAGAAGTCATCTGCCTTGACAAAGTCTGGGTCAAATACAGGTGAAGCTCTCCAGGGAATTGCATGAAGTGCAGCGTTACAAAGAAAGGGAGGTACCTTTCTGTCACCTAAACACTGTAGTGCTTAAAGACTACAGCACCTGCAGACAAACCAGGATGAAGAACTCAGCCTTACCAGCAGCAGTGAATTTCCACAACTGGCTGCACTCTGAGCTCAGGCAGTGCATGCAATAAAGTCTGCTCATCACAGCAGAGACACTGATAAACCAAACTTCTGACCTCCCTCAGGGGAACGCCTCTCTTTGGGGTGAAAAAGCTACAGCAGGTATTTTGATTGCTAGATGAAGGGCCTGTTTCATTTTTCAGAAGGGAAAGAGGGGCACTCAACTCCTTTTTTACCTGCTGAGTATAACAAGAAGGAGCAGTTACCCCTCTCTAGTAATACACTCAGAACTATCCTCCATAAGCACCCCAGAAGCAAGCAGCATGCTAGGCACAAGAGAAGGGAGATGGACTTACCATCTAGGAAGCACCATCTAGGAGAAAGCCTCTGAACAGAAAGTACTGTGGGAAAAGAGTTTTCCTGGTCCTGGATAGGGCATGGAAATTACATTATAAAAAAAACCCCAACAAACTTTCTTCGCTAAAAAGGACTATTTCCTAGACTTTGATTTTTTTTCATTTTGCTTTACTGACATTGCCCAATGTGCAAAATCTATATAACCCACTAGGGAGGAATTAAGATCTTCCTGACCTGTACTCATCAAGGACTCAGACTACCCCATGTGTTTTTAGCTCTTACTGGAGAGTCTAAAGGGATCAAAAGGGATCTAAAAGAGCAGAGGATGATAATGGCTCTGCTCCACGCTGCCTGTGAATGGTCAGCCAACTTCCTAAATCTGCTGCACATAACATTTAAACACAAATATATTTGCGCAGGGCAAAACACAGTTGCATGGATCTTTGGCACACAAAATTTGTATAGAGACAGATTCTATCCTTTTTCACATCTTAAGCAGTACAATCAGTGAGTCTGTAAACCTTGTAAATTCAGGTACATGTTGGCTCAAGATTAATCTTTACCCCTCTTTGAGACAAAAGACAACAGAGTAGTATACCAAGTCATGTGGCAGGAAAAGAAAAAGTAAAAGCAACAGGGAGGATTGTACTTGATTGCATAAACCTTGTTCTCATATACAGCTCATGGTCTCCAGCCTCTGTGTGTAACAGAGATGGAGACAATGACAGCATAACATCCCATAAAGTGAATTATAACTGCACATGGGGAGCAAATAACATAACTCAGGGATTTCAGAGAATCAGATTTAAAATACGACTTTGTCTTACATGGGCTAATGGAGTTGTGGGATTTTTAGGTTTGATTGTATTGCCACTAGAGTGTTTGTGGGAGAATCAAGGATCTCTGAAATCTATTAGGCTTGCTAACAACAATGCATCTACATGCACAAAGCTTTATGTATCTTAATATTTAGTCCACTATGTGTGGAAAGGAGGGGACTGCAACACAAAGGACAAAGGGAAGAAAACATCCAACAGTGTGTATTAAAATGTACTTTATAAAAAGAGGAGAAAATAGTAAAATTCATAGAGTACAAAATGCTGAGAAAATGAAGGTAGGAATACTGCTGGTAAATGCCAGCTCAAGTCACAAATTGCATATTGTGACATACTCCCTCCAAGACTTCATTACAGTTCAACTACAAAACTAGCTTGAAAAGTCTCAGGCCCACAAGAATGATATTTTGTGAGCATTAAACTCATTAGAGAAACAAAACAGAATGAGAAAAACTCCAGTATATTTTTTTCTCATTTGCACCTAGGTTTCCTAATATTTCTGCTGACTGCCTATGTTTTGAACTGCAGAGGAATCACACAAGAGAACTGCATTTATGAGACTTAATAGTACCCATGACACCTCATTAGTGAGTTATGAAGACAGCTCCATCAACTCAAGCACCCTATTCATGCCCTTTATCCCCCTCTTTTTCCCATTTCTGTAATATGTAGAGGGACACCAACAAATATGGAAGAAACTTCAAACTAACCTAACAAAAGCATTTGCAGAAATGATCCACTGAGAAAAAAAACCAAAAAACAAAACCAATGAAGAATCCTAGACAAACAAGTACTGAAGACAAAACAGACAGAAGTGCATTTAAAATGTAGCATCATAAAAAATGAATGGTATGTTAGGGATTTCACACTGCTGTGCACTAGAGAGGATGGGTAGGCAACTAATTTATACTGCTGTAACTGCAGAGGTTAGAGACAAGTATGGAGCTGATTTCTGACATTTCATACTCTCTTGTAGATCTCCCCATATATGCAGATTGAGTTCTTCATTTTACCTCAGGCAGTTTCCTACACATGGAGCAGTGAGCAGCCACTTAGGTTAATTTATAATGAGTGGAACAGAATCATACATGCTGGTTTATTAGTCAATTTGCTAGACACTAACACTGTTCTAAAACTCAGTTCCAGGGCAGTGACTGATGGAAATGTCAAGAATATGAAGTTAGCATTGGATAGGGAAACAAAGAAACAAGCCATGAAGTGATATAAAGGCACCTCCAGGAAAACGTGCCAAATTGCATTTTCTTATAGTGTCTGCAGTCAGTGCATCTACAGGCATTCTCATGAAACTGGAATTCTGTATCACCCAAGTAATCATTAACCCCAAAGAAATTATCTGCAATTTCACCACAATTGGTTCCTGTCAGCTGGGTTTCTGTATGCTTTCTCAGTGAACTCATTCCTGCTGATCCAGAAAGACTTGCACTGTTGTTTCTAGGAAAATGCTATCAACACCATCCAAACTTGTCCTGTGATCCTAAGCACTACGTCAACTGTCCATGGTTTGTGCCAAGTCTCCGTGCTAATATCAGATCATTTCAGGAGTCACTAGAGTTAGTCTCAGTTCACTTCCAATTTAAGCACTCTAAAATTAATTATTTTACTGAGAGAAATACACATTCTTTAATGATACTTCCAGCTGAAAAGGCAAGGTCTGTATTGCATAAATTGTAGAATAAAGTTGTAAAATACAGAGACCAATTTTAAGAACTATCCATCTAAACTAAAACCTATTTGTCTCACGCAGAAAACACACATATGCTTAGGATGGATTAAAAAATTACCCTAAAGATTATGTAAAGTAAAGGTAGATGACTGTCCTGTACAGAATTATTAAGATTTTTGGCCTGGTAAAACACCTTATTTTTTCTCAGTGATAGACTTTACTACAACAGCTATGCAATACAACATGTTATTGTTCAGTTTCTCAGACAGAGAAACAATTTTACTTTTGTCATTTGTCCTACAGGACACATTCTCTCATTCACTTCAATATGGAAAATACTTCTATTGCAATATCACTCACATCATCATGCTGTGCTAATTTTAAAGGTGATTCCATAAAGCTTGTCCAAGAGAAAGCAGAATGAGCTTCCAATATTTAAGGGTAAATAAGATAACCAGATAATTAGAAATTCATCTAACATATGGGTCTTTCACCCTAGAACATATGGGTTCAAATGCAAAGAGTGCCATTCCCATTTTTAAGCCTCTTTTTGCTCTGATACTAAAAGGAAAGCTTATCTTACCTGGTAATGAACTCTCTGTGTAGTAGAAGTTACTGACTGTAGGTCCTAGCAGAAGGATAAAAGACAAAGCAGTGATGAAAAAGATTAAAGCAACAACAAGAGCTATTTGCAGTTCTACTATCAGAAGTGGTTGGGCAAACACAAATTATTTTGCAAGTATTTTTCACTGGTTTTAAGCATATGAAACAAACACCACAGAAAAGTCAAGAAAAGCTTACTCAAAATTTAGATTTGTATGCATTTGGTCCAAAAACCAGTTTCAAAAATACAGAGATTACACTAATGTATCTTTATCGTGTTACAAAATCTGTTTCAAGAGAACTATCTAAATTTACAACATCAGCAACAAAATTAATGAAAATGTCAAAAATCTGTCAGACATTTTTGAAAATATTTGAGTGATTAATGCACTGAAGAAAACCACTGACAGTTCTCTCTATTTTAAGACAACCTTACTCCAAGAAGGTCATATCAGAAAGATCCTGACATTTAACAGGGTTCGAGCATCTAATTAATTTTAATAGAGATTTTTTCAAATAGTTATAGCTCATGACATAGTCTACCAAAGAGCCTGGCATGCAGACCATTGCTCTCCAGCAGCATGCAGGCTGGCAGAACCCAGTAAACCTTGGCATCTCTATTCCCAGCAAAGGGGAGTGAGCCAAATCAAGCACACACACACACACAGAAGTAGTACAAACTCTGCAAACACAGTTCTTCCACAACCACTATGGGTAATTCAACCAGAACATCTAGCTGTGCTTCCTTCAGGGTTGTACCTACAACTGCCTGAACTCGGTGTGAGATCACATTTCTAATCTGATGAGATCATCATCATGATTATTTCACTGTAATTTGCTGTGCTGGATACTTCAAATATGCACCACATTATAATATGGGTTTATGTCTGATAACAATAGTCACACCCCAGGTCTGCATGTCCAGAAATGCATTTGATGAAGGGAATCCTGGCTGAAATGCAAAGCGAAAGCCTGAAGTGAGATACTAAGTTTCATATGCAGACTGCAAGTGCAGAGTTCCAAAACTTATGGGAAGTCAATGGCTCCCAAAGAGTTCAATGGAAGGGATGAGATTCATAGTTCCTATGTAAACTAGACCAACAATTTATAAATGTAAATATATGAATTGTTTATAAATGTAATGTCATCAGACTTTTAAATGTTATTGAAAGCTATCACTAAGAGATTGAAAAAAATCCATTCGTTTTTATAACTAAAGGCATTCACACTTAAAATGATTCAGGTAATGAGGCATTTGGAGTCTGCATTTCCCAGACTATATTGTAGAATGAACTCTCATGAGGCAAGGTGTTCCAGAATAAGAGCAAAACTATTGTTAGCTGCATGAACACACATTTCTGTGTCTTTGAAAATATCTAGTTGATATTGGCTGTGTTTAGTGGTGTCTCAGATTACTCCATGACAGTATTAGAGAATGACATTTGCATAATTAGACCCACTCAAATACCACAGTGTTTATTCCTGCATAACGCACTTTCTAATCCATAATTTATGTAATTTCAACAAGGTATATGGAAAGTCCTAGTATTCCATTATAAATCAAGGAGAAGTAAACATACCCATCCACTTCAATTCTGTTATCATTTAAAAGGAATCAGCATGATTTTTAATTTCCTGTTTAGGGAATATTTTTCAGTACTTTTATTATCATATCTTTATTCCAGAATTTTTGGTTTCAATGGTAGGCAAATTGCAATACTCTTGATACATGGTTGTTGCAATGATTAGACCCCTGAACTGAGAACTGAAAGAAGCATAAAATAGGTTTGTAAATAATACCTGAATTCACAAAAGCCTCACCTCTTGTAGACGGTCAATGTGCATACGACAAGTCTCCAAGTCACAATCTCCTCGTACAACTATGATTCCTAGGGGAATGGCTGAAAAAATAAAAAACAAAGAAAAACTCCTTTAACTTCAGTCTCTTGACCTGTAGCAGACTTGCAATGGGCTCCAACCTTGTTTTTTTTAATATCCCCATGAAAGTTTTCTACTATCTAAATCTTAACAGTTATTTAAAAGCAGGAGCATATTATTGATCATTAGTTTCACCCATTTATAATTATCAAATATTTCATTTTCAACCTTCTTTCATGGTTTCATGAAAGAAGCTAAAACATATTCCGTTAAATTGTGTACTTCATTTTCTGATCTCAACAACAAATATTATCTGCCAAACAAAGGAACATACCCCAGAACAAGAGTTATGGGGGGCACTCTTATACCGTGAAATAAGAGTGATATTTCATTCTCAGAACTCAAAGTCTACAGATTTAAAGCAATGGAAGTCACAGCCTGATTTCATGGAAAACTGTCCAACACCAGGTTATTCTGATGCAAGGCTGCTTTTAAGTCAAAACAGATGTTATTCCATCTACACAGAGAATAGACACATCCCCATATTTAGTCAGACAGAAAAAAAAGATAACTTGTGAAAATACAGCAAAAAATTCCTTTCAGTAAATTTTTAGTAACAGGAGATTGAGGTTTCCAAAGTCATTCTGTTCTTGCTGCCAAAAAAAGTCCAAAACAAATTCACAAAAAGAAAAATAAATAATAAAGAATACAATTTAAGAGAAAAAAAGTGAATCCGCAAGAAAGGTACCAAGAGAGTTACCTGCTAAGATCTCATTAAATAAAAAGAAAACAAATGAAAACTCTTGAGTACCTGATTTTGTAAAACTGAATCACTGAATTAAGGTTTTTTTTTCTGTCTGAAGGGTCTTTAATCAAATAATGGCCAAAAAATTTATGGGAGCAGCCGGAAAGATATTTAAATCTTCACATAAAATATTCCAGAAGGAGAACAGAATATCAACTCATAAAGAATTTTGATAACTGGATAACGAGCAGCAACATAAAATCACCAAGGTTTCTGAGATAAACAGAAAACACAACTAGACTGCAACCCTTCCTGCTGTTGAAAAGAAGTTGATTAAGAGGGAGAGATATTTAAATACTGACAAGCTCTTCATTTTGATAAGAGAACAAGGCAGTGCTAAATGATATTGGGGAACAGCTCCTATTTTTCTGGTTCACCAAGGCTTGAAGCACAAAGAAGAGCTCGATGGTTTCCAGGGGGAAGAGCTGGGGAGCACCTACTGCAGTCAAGGTCACTCTGGACCTCAGAGGCCAGCACAGGGGTCAGCAATGCTGCCAGAATTGTGTTTGGAAAGCAAATTGAACAGCAGAAGAGCTATGGACCCAGGAAAACAGGAGGCAGGGAAAAAATGCTGGAGCGAGAAACAAGAACATAAAGAAGGAATAAGAAGGAAGAGGTCACACATCTCCTGAAACAACACTGACATCCAGTAGGGATGACAATCCCCCTGCACATTTTCAGAAGGACCAGGTGGAAACAGTACTCGTGGAGACCTCCCAGATTCTTTCATTACAGAACAGAGACTGAGAGACAAGCACATGGAAGGAGGGTCAGAAACAGGGTTTGCTCCATGCGCTCCAGTGCTCTGGGTTACAGACTGATTCTCTTTGCTTAGTGTTTATTATTGCTTAACCTGCTTTGGCAGGAGCCCCTTAAGCTCTTTGCAGAGAGTTCTTAATGGCTATCTAGTTTCAATTGAGCAGATCCCTTTGCAGCCCTTACTGAAAGAAGTGTTTGTTAAATTCATTTATGGCACTAAAAACTGAATTGCAGCAGACACTGCTACACCTCCAACAGCTACAGAGCACTAGGGAATTACAGCTCTGGCTCACAGACTGTCACCACAGATTTTGTCTCTCCTCTATCCACTTAATGGGGACTAAAGCTTTGACCTGACAAAACAACACAGATCAAAGAATTGGAATCCTTAACTATCACCATCCCTGACAAACCAAAAGAGAAGGACCTTAAAACATTTGCAATTCTAAAGAAATCCACCAAAATGTAAAAAAAAAGAAAAAAAAAGAAAAACCTAGCATGCAATAGATATCTTAGTGGTGATACTTTATGGGTCTCATCTAATGACTGAAGAAATAGTGATTCACAGCTTTTAATTAAATTATGTCATAGTGGTTCTTAGTGGTCAAAGAATAGTTCTGAAACTCTGGGCTGTGTGACTTTGTCCTTAAAAAGAAAAGTGCTGCCTTAACTGTTTGGAAATTGTGAATTAGCATGATCTATGGATTTTGGGGTCAATGGCTAGCTAAGGGGTAATGTGTGAGGTGGGTCTCAAGTGGTTCCATTCCATATGGTTCATGCCCTTTTTAAAACCTTTAAAGTCATTACTGGATAACACTGTAGTATATGTTAAAATGTTGCTCTCCAATTTTTGTTGTTGTTGGTTGGTTGTTTGTTGCTTGGTTGGTTCCTTTTGCAAGACCCATTTGGCTTTCAGCAAGGAAAATGTTCACAGCCCTCATTTTTATCATAAACCACAATAAGCAATCAAAATGCACCATGCAGTCAAGGCTTGCAAAGTGCTTCACAATAGTTACTGTTCTAAAACAAAAGCAAATGCTTAGTGATTGATAATGGGATAGAAAATATTTTTGCTCATTCTACAAATAGTGCAATACCATGCAATAGAGGCAAAATGAGTTAATTTATGATAAATCAGTTAAAGACCAAGTCAACGTGCATAGCAGTCAGTAACATTGTGGACATTTTCATCCAGGAGTAAAGGAGCCTCTGCATTTGCTGTGTGGATGAGGATGTGGACAGTACAGAACTGTGCTGAGGGGCACAGGGATTACTGCATATGCCAGGAGAGAGATGGGAGGGAAAACACTTACATTAAGAGCACTACAAAGCAACTCCCCATGTACCCACACACTGTCCACTCCTGTGAATATATGGATAAACCTACACATGTGAATATGCCAAAAATAAGGGACAGTCTCAGATCATGAGCCAAGCCACAGCATTCAAGTGCCAGATATTTTTATCCTGAGGCGCCTGCTCTTCTGGCCACTTGCATCCAGCTCCCAGTTCTTTTGTGCTCCCTGAATGATGAAAAAGGACTTTGTCCAGGCATCTGGGATGAGCAGCAGTGCAAGAACCTCAGGAAATGAGACAGGCAGACAGTTGCTTCATAATCTGAACCGGTACTGCAGAAAGGTTTTTGTTCCTCGCAACACTAACCAAAACCAAAGATCAGCAGGAGGAGGGTTGGGTGGATGCAGCAGTATGGCCAGAGTGGTGTCCTAATTAACTGCAAGATTAGGAGTGATTTCATATATATTATAAAATTCAATTAACTTCTCTGCTTATTGTTATGAAAGGATTCAATTTGTGATCTTAATACCATGATTAACCCACTCAAATCCCAAATAAAACAGCCTCGAGACAGAACATTACAGTAGATGTGAATGCCAGGAAAACTCATTCTGATTCTGACATACCTCAGGGGACTGGAGAGATTAGACATTGGACTTTAAATGTTTAATGTAACAAATGAAGGATCTTTACTACTGAATTTGTCATAAGAATGCCATTTTCCTGAGGGGCTTCCACTGATATTAAGAATATGAAGGACCAAGTAAATTCATGGTAGATAATTATAAAATATTCAGACATTTTTATTAAGAGGTTTGGCTTTCGCCAGTATGGTTTTAATGAAACTGAGTTTGTACAAAAGGACTTTCTTACCACACAAATCTAAGCCATGGGTCTCTTCATATCCCTTCTGCTTATTATACTGAGAAAACCCAATTCTCCCTAGGTTCATTGGTTACTAGTTTTTTTAGCCCACTTGCAAAATCCTCACATATAAGGAGGTAAAACACAGTGCAGGTTATCAGATTAAACCAGACCATGTGTGAAAAGGCAGTCATCCTGTCCAGTCTCTCAGTGATTTCTCCAATACTCTTCCCACAAAAAAGGGAAAAAGCTGCCCAAGTCAAAGGAAGAGAGAACCTGTGCCAAACACCACACAAAAAGGAATAGATTATGGAAAAAAAATTTGAAGAGCTGGGAATTGAAACTGGCTGGGAATGGATATTGGGACTAAGAGCTGACAGCAGAGCTCTGGATAAACAATGAATAAGTGTTTAGGGTAAAGAAAAAGAACAAGAACCTGAGCTGCAGAGACAGACTCAGGCAGGAAGGATGTGCGTGGGATGAGTTATCCAAAAGGGACAACGAGGACTGCGAAAGTAAGAGGAAATCAAATCAGAAAAGCACTAAGGAAACACGCAAGTAGAATATGGACAGAAGAACCTCACAGAAAAGCCTATACAAGAAAGACAAACTACAGTGTGATTTCCTAGAAAGTTTGAAAAGGAACTTAATATTCTTGCTTCTCCCCACTTCTCTAAGGTAAATATAATTTTGTACGTATTTTGAATACTGCCCATCTCTTCTAGTTTAAAGAAGATGCAAACTTATGCATGAGAATTTCCCACTAGCTCAAAAGGCAGAGGACTGTACTGAATATGCCCTGTGAGATGTCAAGACAAGGTAGATTTAGATGAGGTATTAGGAAGAAACTCTTTACAATGAGAGTGGCAAGACACTGGAATGGGTTGCCCAGAGAAGTGGTAGATGTCCCATCCCTGGGAGAGTTCAAGGTCAGGGGCTTTGAGCAGCCTGCTCTAGTGGAAGGGGTCCCTGCCCATGACAGTGGGTTGGAACTAGATGATTTTTAAAGATCACTTCCCACTCAAATAATTCTATGATTCTATAACTCCATGATATGAAATATCAATGGTTTGGGGTTACTCCTTCCCCCAGCCTCAGGCAATAACAATTTCCAATATTTAACTCACTACTGATTTCTAATCCTCTTGCTTTCACTTTGCTGTGTGGCTTTAAGCAATCCATCCAACCCCTCTCAGTTTCCAGTCTTACTAAGTCCCTGTGATGAAGAAATGTCTAAATTAGCTAACGCGTACACAACACATATTGACAAAACAAAGTTCTTAGAGCAAGGCACTGACTTCTAAGCAGAGTGAAGGTAATGTTGTCTTTTATGGAGCTTCTACCATGTGCCCTAAGAGATCTCCTGACAAATAAATGCCCATTGGTGTTTCCTCTACAGGATGAAAGAGAAGGTTTGTAGCTGTACCACCTGTCTCATCTAAATCCATCCAGCTCAAAGTTGCTTCCCAATATAAGCACAATTCCTTTGTGGCTCATCAGGAAGTCTTCTGCTCCCTGCCACCTTTTACATTATATATTCAGGGTATAAATACCATGTTCTTACTAGCTAGTTGTTCAAAACCACATGAACTAGTCTCCAAATTACCCTCACCTGTCATATCCCTAAGTTTTAAAGAGTCAGAATGCCTTTGATAGTTCAAGGATTCTAAGTGCATTTCTGGTATGAGGAAGCTACAGTATCACTGTACATGTACACATCACAATGACTCACAAGCTTGTGACTCCATGCACCCCATGTATCTGAGAAGAACTCCTAGGATGACCCCAAAACCCTCAGGTAACCCACAGATATTAGAGACACACACATTATAGACATTTAGCTGCAGATAATCAAAGAGACAAGAATTCGAGGTTAAGATCCCATCATGTTACAGCATCACACACACACAGAGAGAAGGGAGGCTGCACAGAAAAGGATTGTTAGGTTACAGACAGTCCAATCATTATACACAGGGAACTAAATTTTCTTTAAAAAATTCTTTTGAGTCTAGTGTGCTATTTTATTCTAAAGGACATAAGGAACAGCTGCCTCTGTGTAAAAGAAAGTGTGGGAAACCCAGAGCTGAGAATTATTTCTGATACTGTCATCACTGCAATCGGGTATGATTCCTCCTTAATCTTAGTAGTATTGAGGAAGCTAAGATTATTCTCTGTGGCTAGGGCACACACAGCAAATTAAGGGCAGTAAGGCTTGACATACCCTATTAAAAAATCTCACAACTTTTCAGTTACTGCTAATGGTGTTATATCACTGATATATTCTTATGGAGCAAATCTGTAATGGTGTTGCTAGGAAGAGCTAAGAAGCATTGAAGATCACTAGGTCACCAGCTAGCTTATGTTTGGTTTGGTTTGTTGCTATTTTTTTTAACATAATTAGTTTCTGCATATGCCTCCATTGTCAGGAAATTCTTAGTTATATTGGAAAGGAGAAGATAGGGTGTCACACAGAAAGATTTTGCTATTTTAAAAATAACTCATTTGTTCACCCACAGTGCTGCTTTGGATCACACTTGCCTGCTATCACAGGAAGCCAGAGAGAGTGCATACAAGATAAGCAGGCAATAGAGACATAATTAAATTCTGTCCACCTAGGAACACCAGTCCAGCTCACTTTTTGAATAAGATAATCTTAGTTATGGTCATAGTAATGTACAATTCTCATACTGGCCAGAGATGGTGTCGTGGGTTGACCCCGGCCAGGGGCCAGGTGCCCACTCAGTCACTCTATCACTCCCCCTCCCACTGGGAGAGGGGAGAGGATAATATTGAAAAAGACTATCAGGGTGAGTAAAGGCAGTTTTATTACAGTGGGAAAAAAGAAATAGAACAAGCAAGTTGAAAGTTGCGCGCGCAAGAGCAAGAAGAGAAAGCAATCAATCTCTACTTCCCATCAGCAGCGATGTCCGGACACTTTCTGGGAAGCAGGGCTTCAGCACACGTGGTGGTTGTTCAAGGAGGCAAACGTGGGCCAGCCCTGAGTGCCTCCTCCTCCTCCTCTCTTCCTTCCCTTATATATCTGAGCTGATGTCATATGGTATGGAATATCTCTTTGGCTGACTGGGGTCAGCTGGCCTGCTGGTGTCCCCTCCCAGGATCTTGCCCCCCCCACCCCCTTCAGTGGGGGAAGGAATGTCACAGGGACAGCACAGCTTGGCAGTAGCCAAAACACTGCTCTGTTATCAACACCAGCTACCAAAGCAAAGTACAGCAGTGTAAGGCCTGTGAGCTTTACCCCAGTCAGACCCAATACAGATGGTGAAGCTTGTAACTAAGATGACAAGTCCTAAGGACATGAATAAGGAGGTGTTAGAAAAGACAACTACATTTGCAGTGAAGAACATTATAACATAACTAAAATACCAACATACATCCCTTTCTTAAAATGCTGCATGGAAGCATTCATCCCTCCTCACTGAAGGATCAATAAGCATCCTCTGTACCATCATTAATCATCTTCCACATAATACTGAGATGCTGACAGGAGAAAAGAAGGAGCAAGGGGAGGGAAGAAAGGGACAATTCAGAAACATCATCTTGGTTAAATTCCAGCTGCATTGACAAGAAAAGTAGAAAACAACAGAAGGAGAATGAGCTAAGGACAGTCATGTCCTTCAAAAGACAGAACGACATTCTTTAATTGTTCGGGAGGCTTTCAAATGAGGCGTCTATCCCCAGTCGAGTGCAGATTAATCTTCATGGAACAGTTTGTATCATGAGCTCCTCTATGTTGGTGTATTGGGTCTGACTGGGGTAAAGCTCACAGCCCTTACAGTGCTGTGTTTTGTATTGGTAGCTGGTGTTGATAACAGACCAGTGTTTTGTCTACTGCCAAGCAGTGCTGTCCCTCTGACATTCCTTCCCCCCCACCAAAGGGGATGGGGGTGGGCAAGATCCTGGGAGGGGACACCAGCAGGCCAGCTGACCCCAGTCAGCCAAAGGGATATTCCATACCATATGACATCAGCTCAGATATATAAGGGAAGGAAGAGAAGAGGAAGGGGGGGCATTCATGAGTCTTCCATGTTTGCCTTCCTGAGCAACCACTACACATGCTGAAGCCCTGCTTCCCAGAAAGTGTCCGGACATCGCTGCTGATGGGAAGTAGAGACTGATTGTTTTTTCTCTTCAGCTCTTGTGTGTGCAGATCTCTGCTTGTTTTCTTTATTTTCCTGTTGTAATAAACTGCCTTTACTCACCCTACTAGTCTTTTTCCATATTATTTTCTCCCCTGTCCCAGTGGGAGAGGGAGTGATAGAGTGAAAGAGTGGGCACCTGGCACCCAGCCGGAGTCAACCCACCACAGTCTCTTTTGGCGCCCGAACGTGGGGCGAGATAAAGGCTGTTTATATATATATGTATATATTGCATGCTCTAGTAATTATCAATAGCAGCTCTCAAGTAGTAAACTCCTGCGTGGCATACGGCCTTCGGCTGCCATACTGCTTATCTTTATTTTGCTAAGTTTGGGAACATGTTGAAAGAAACAATGACTGTGAATGAATATAACTCCTTCTCTCTGCCCTGGGTGAATTTGAGTATGGATGATCTTTTACTGCAGGCTCCCATGATCATTGCCAATCCTTATATAAGCTTCCTGATATTATTAATAATATTAGCTAACACCATTGTTACCTTATGGAATTCATGGAAATTGTCATCTCCCTGGTACAGAAGGAAATGACCCTTGGGTGAGGAGCTGTTAAAATCTGCACTGAGCTACCCAGTTCCTGGGTGGAAAGGCGTATGAAGTGATTTGGGCAGGTTCCTAGGGCAGTTATAACCTCCCATTGCCTGGGAGTTTACTCCTGAAGAGGTAAATAACCCTAACAAACTGGCCCATCGGCTGACAGAAGGGTGCCTTGCTTACTCCCAGGAATGCGAGCAGCTACTTGCCCTGTACTAGGGGCTGGCCTGGGCTTACTGGGCCTCTGTTCAATATTCTCAGAGGACTGTGGTTGAGGCAGGAACCCAAACTGTGCCTGAGGACACTATAGCTGAGACAGGGACACAAACTACAGCTGTGGCTGAGGCAGGGATACAAACCATAACAACTATGTCTGAGATAGGAACCCAAACCACAGCAACTACAGTAATTGCCCCAGTACTGAACACAAAAAAATGGACAAGGCAAGTTTCAGGCCCAAACTGCCTATTAGTAAGAGAAGAAAAAGAAGAGGAAGAAGAAGAGGTGGGGCCAGATCAAGAGGCAGGTCCCTCAGCAAATGAATTGAAGGGAGCGAGGCAGATTAAACAGGAAACCAAAGTTACTCGGTCCCTGACCCCATCAGAACTTCAAGACCTGCGAAAAGATTACAGCCGTCAGTCAGGTGAGAGGATGCCTGCATGGCTGCTGTGATGCTTGGATAATGGGGCCGATAGCCAGCAGTTAGAAGGTCATGAAGCCCAACACCTGGGATCCCATGCTAGGGATCGGGAAATTGAAAGATGACTTGCAAAGGAAGGAGCAACTTGTAGCCTCTGGAGACGGTTTCTCTCAAGTGTGAAGGCAAGATATCCTTTCAAAGAAGATCTTGTGAAGTCCCCAGGGAAGTGGACCAATGTGGATGAAGGTATCCAGTACTTGAGAGAATTAGCAGTGCTGGAAATTGTCTATAGTGATCTAAAGGATCTAAAGGAGTCATCAAAGACCCAGAGGATGTCCCTTGTACACTCGCCATGCGGAGGAAGGTGGTTCAAGACGCCCCTGCATCATATTCCAGCAGCTTGGTAGCACTTTATTGTCCGCAAATAGATACACCAGCTGTAGAGGTGGCGTCCGCCTGGCTCCGAAATGTAGAAGAAACTCTGGGTACTCCCTCACCCCTGCGAGCCACCACCCCAACTTTTAGAGGCAGCCCAAGAGATCGCTCCTCTCCGACCCCAGTCAGAGGGAAGGGAAGCCCCAAGAACAGGCCACATAACGAACTCTGGTTTTTCCTGCGTGAGCATGGAGAGCACATGAGGAAATGGGATGGTGAACCCACCTCTAAGCTGAACGCCCGGGTCTGAGAACTGAGGGGGAAGAGACCTGTTAAGAAGGGGCCACCCAAGAAGACTGTCAGTGTAGTTACCACAGAAAGACCAGAAGACAATCAGCGATTTCCCAGATATAAGAAAACTAAAACTGTTTCCTACAGTCCTGAGGAGGGAACCTCTGATTTGGCATCACAAAGGTCAGACAGTGAATACTCTGACCAGGAACAGGAATAGAGGGTCCCTGCCTCCGGCCAGGAGGAGGAAAGGGATGACCGGGTATACTGGACTGTGTGGATTCGATGGCCTGGCACATCAGATCCACAGAAGTACAAAGCTTTAGTAGACACCGGTGCACAGTGTACACTGATGCCATCAAGGCACAAGAGTGCAGAAGCCATCTGGATCTCTGGAGTGACAGGGGGATGCCAAGAGTTGTTGGTAGTAAAAGCTGAGGTGAGCTTAACAGGGGACAGATGGCAAAGGCACCCCATTGTGACTGGCCCAGAGGCCTCTTGTATCCTTGGCATCGTCTACCTCAGGAGAGGGTATTTTAAGGATCCAAAGGGATATCGATGGGCCTTTGGCATAGCTGCGGTGAATACAGAGAAGATCAAACAGTTATCCACCCTGCCTGGCCTCTCAGAAGATCCCTTCATCGTAGGATTGCTGCAGGTGGAAGATCAACAAGTACCGATTGCTACCAGGACAGTGCACCAGAGGCAGTATCGTACCAACCGGGACTCCGTGACTCCCATCCATGAACTAATTCGTCAACTGGAGAGCCAAGGAGTTATCAGCAGGACCCGCTCACCCTTCAACAGCCCCATATGGCCAGTGCGGAAGTCAAATGGGGAATGGCGGCTGACAGTGGACTATCAGGGCCTGAATGAAGTCACACCACCTCTCAGTGCTGCAGTACCAGACATGCTGGACCTCCAATATGAGCTAGAGTCAAAAGCAGCCAAATGGTATGCCACGATTGACATAGCTAATGCATTTTTCTCAATCCCTCTGGCAGCAGAGTGCAGGCCACAATTTGCTTTCACTTGGAGGGGTGTCCAGTACACCTGGAACCGACTGCCCCAGGTGTGGAGACACAGCCCCACCATCTGCCATGGCCTGATCCAGGCTGCCCTGGAACAGGGTGGAGCTCCGGAACACCTGCAATATATTGATGATATCATTGTGTGGGGTGATACAGCAGGAGAAGTTTTTGAAAAAGGGAAGAAAATAATCCAAATTCTTCTGAAAGTGGGTCTCGCCATAAAACAAAGTAAGGTGAAGGGACCTGCACAGGAAATCCAGTTTCTGGGAATAAAATGGCAGGATGGGCGCCGTCATGTGCCTATAGAGGTGGTTGACAAAATTGCCAATATGTCTCCACCAGTTACTAAGAAAGAAACACAAGCTTTCCTGGGCCTTGTAGGGTTCAGGAGAATGCACATTCCAGGCTATAGTCAACTTGTGGGCCCCCTCTATCGAGTGACCCGGAAGAAGAATGACTTCAAGTGGGGCCCTGAGCAGAAACAGGCTTTTGAGCAAATCAAACAAGAAATAGCTTGTGCGGTAGCTCTTGGGCCTGTTCGGACAGGACCAGATGTGCAAAATATACTCTACACTGCAGCTGGGGAGCAGGGCCCCACCTGGAGCCTCTGGCAGAGGACCGCAGGAGAAACCCGAGGTCGGCCATTAGGATTCTGGAGCAGGAGTTACAAAGGATCAGAAGCCCACTATACTCCAACTGAAAAAGAAATACTAGCGGCTTATGAGGGGGTTCAAGCAGCCTCAGAAGTTGTTGGGACAGATGCATGTCTCCTCTTGGCGCCACGATTGCCTGTCCTACACTGGATGTTCAAAGGAAACATTCCCTCCATGCATCATGCAACCAGTGCTACATGGAGTAAGTGGGTGGCCTTAATTACACAATGAGCTCAAATGGGAAAACCCAATTTCCCAGGAATCCTAGAAGAGATTTTGAGTTGGCCAGAAGCCAGAGATTTTGGAGCACTGTCTGAGAAGGTGACTCGTGCCCAAGAAGCACCACGATATAACGAGTTACCAGAAAACGAAAGAAAATATGCTTTATTTACTGATGGATCCTGTCGAGTGACAGGAAACCATCGGAGGTGGAAAGCTGCTGTGTGGAATCCCACACGACAAGTCATTGAGGCCGCTGAAGGGGAAGGCGAATCAAGCCAGTTTGCAGAGGTGAAAGCCATCCAACTAGCCCTAGAGATTGCTGAGAGAGAAAAGTGGCCCATACTCTGTCTCTATACTGACTCCTGGATGGTGGCTAATGCCCTATGGGGATGGCTGCAGCAGTGGAAGAAAACCAACTGGCAGCGCAGGGGAAACCCATCTGGTCTGCTGCATTATGGCAGGACATTGCTGCACGGATAGAGAACATGACTGTGAAAGTACGCCATGTAGATGCCCATGTGCCCAGAAGTCGTGCCACTGAGGAGCATCAAAACAATGAACGGGTAGATAAGGCCACCAAAATTGGAATAGCTCAGGTAGACCTAGATTGGGAGAGAAAGGGTGAGCTATTTATAGCTCGATGGGCCCACGAAACATCAGGGCATCTTGGAAGGGATGCAACATACAGATGGGCTCGTGATCGAGGGGTGGATCTGATCATGGAGGCCATCACACAGGTTATTCATCAGTGTGAAGCATGCGCTGCCATCAAGCGAACCACACGAGTGAAGCCTCTTTGGAGTGGAGGGCGGTGGCTGGGGTTCCAGTATGGTGAAGCCTGGCAAATTGATTACATTGGGCCATTGCCACGAACACGCCAAGGCAAGAGTTACATTCTCACCATGGTAGAGGCCACAACTGGGTGGCTGGAAACATATCCAGTAAACCATGCCACGGCTCGGAACACAATTTCAGGTCTTGAAAGACACATTCTGTGGTGACATGGAACCCCAGATAGAATTGAGTCAGACAATGGGACTCATTTTTGAAATAATCTTATTAACTCCTGGGCAAAGAGGCATGGCATTAAGTGGATATATCATATTCCTTATCACCCACAGGCCTCTGGGAAGATTGAAAGATATAATGGACTGTTAAAAACTATGCTACAGGCACTAGATAATGGGACATGGAAGCATTGGGATGTGAATTTGGCAGAAGCCACTTGGCTAGTCAATACTAGGGGATCTGTTAACTGCCCTGGTCCTGCCCAAACGAAACCCTTAGACACTGTGGAGGGAGACAAGGTTCCTGCACTACACATAGGAAAGTGGCTGGGGAAGTCAGTGTGGGTTGCGTCCCCCATGGGGAAGGGCAAACCCATTTGTGGGATTGTCTTTGCCCAAAGACCTGGGTGTACTTGGTGGGTAATGCAGAAGGATGGGGAGACCCGGTGTGTACCTCAAGGCAATTTAACCTTGGGGTAAGAATAATGTATGCTGGAAGTTGTATGTTGCAGGATGTAAGTAGTAGAAGGGACACGAGCTGACGAAGAACGGATTTCGGCGAGGAGCAAGAAAAAGGCCACAATGAACAGGGATGGTGTCAGTGCTTGACCATCAAGTTTACTATTCCTCCTGCCCTGACCCCACATTCTGCTGGAATGGAGATCACCTGGAGGGATGTGAAAGGACAGGAGATAGTAGTTAATGTTATAGGGATGGTTTAAGGATGTAGCTTAAACTGCATGTGTGGGTAAGAAAGGATTCTAGTAATGAGAATATATAGATGATATGGGAACCGAGCATGATGCAAACGGTATGGAATAAGGGGTAGAGATTGTATTGGGACTTACTGGGATAAAGCTCACAGCCCTTACAGTGCTGTGTTTTGTATTGGTAGCTGGTGTTGATAACAGACCAGTGTTTTGGCTACTGCCAAGCAGTGCTGTCCCTCTTACATTCCTTCCCCCCCACCAAAGGGGATGGGGGTGGGCAAGATCCTGGGAGGGGACACCAGCAGGCCAGCTGACCCCAGTCAGCCAAAGGGATATTCCATACCATATGACATCAGCTCAGATATATAAGGGAAGGAAGAGAAGAGGAAGGGGGGGCATTCATGAGTCTTCCATGTTTGCCTTCCTGAGCAACCACTACACATGCTGAAGCCCTGCTTCCCAGAAAGTGTCCGGACATCGCTGCTGATGGGAAGTAGAGACTGATTGTTTTTTCTCTTCAGCTCTTGTGTGTGCAGATCTCTGCTTGTTTTCTTTATTTTCCTGTTGTAATAAACTGCCTTTACTCACCCTACTAGTCTTTTTCCATATTATTTTCTCCCCTGTCCCAGTGGGAGAGGGAGTGATAGAGTGACAGAGTGGGCACCTGGCACCCAGCTGGGGTCAACCCACCACAGTCGGGAAATGCAGTCTTAGGTGAAATAGTTGATAGATTCAAATCATTATTTTAAGCAAACAAGGGGAGTTAAATATATTTACTTTGAGTTAAAATTGATCCAGATTATTACACTGAGGTCAGAGCTTTCAAAACTTTATTATGGAGACATGTAACAGGCAAAACCCATAATAGCTCCTTTGCTATTTTTCCTTCAGGGATAGCTCATTATTAACTGTCTTCCTTTTTCCTGTTCAGATTTCTGTCAGATTCTGCTTTGTTCACATTATTTAGGGAGGTAGAAGTGCTTTTAAGCCTTGTGGATGGAGGATGGATATTAAGTATAGCCTTCTGGATTCAGATGCAGGTATACTGCCAAACCCTGAGCAAGTTCAACAACTTGGTCTTCTGCAAGCAACTGGTGAGACATCCATACACACAAGAGCTACAGTCCTCCTGAAGGAAACCAGCACCTCTTCAGTAACAACTCCCCCAGTAAAAGAGGCATTTTAAGTTATATAGGCAGAGAAATAGGCTTATGACCATCAGTGTATAGTGCAAGTTACATGTCCTCTCACAGAACTTTTCTAGTAAGTGCAAAGGCTAAGGTGAATTATCTTTTCTGGTTTCTTTTAGGATAATGGGGATATTTGCTTTCTCATATTCTTACATAAAAACAGTAATGCACAAGAATTACTGAGACAGTCAAAAGAGAACTGGTAGGAAAAACAACTCAATGAAAAATATCTGGGGAGAATAGTCCAGTGCAGCTATGTTATATTATCAAGCTAGCCATGCATTAACTTCAAAGAGACAAAAGAGTTTTATTGCAAATGATCCACCAATGTCCAAAAGCAATAATTTTAACTCTTGATGAACAAACATTGTTTTTTGAATTATAACTTCTTAAGCACACTCCCAGTAAGTGGTCAAATACGTATAAAATATAAGATGTGAGATCAGTCACTGGCATTTTCTTATAATGTTATCATTATGATTTTGGCAGGTGACAAATAACATAAATACACAATTACCACTGCAGTGACAACAGTGTAAGAAGTTGTATATTTTGTGTCAGAACATGTAATGGCTCCTAAGGACAAAATATATGCTAACTACAGACACAGAAAATTTACAACCATAGTAAGGATGGATGAGGATAGTCCTCCTCAGATGGGATTCCCTCAAGTGAACCAAGTTGTTTCTGATAGTGTTGGAGAGCCATGTTTTCAATGTGGTCTGAAATCTACTCAATGTCAAACTCTCAATTTAAACTTGAAGCAAGTTCTCCTCCAGTCAGGAATAATCCTGATCCTGTTAAAATTTTTCTCAGTCCAGTGAAGAAGGCTTTGATTGCTTTAAATATGACCAAAATCCACTAACTGAAACTGCAGTTAAGGCTGTCAAGACCTATATTAAAATTTAAGCCATTTCAATTCTTTTGTTGTAAGGAGAAAAGGTAGAATGAGGAGGGGTGGGACTAGAAGAGTGAAATGGAAACAGTTTAACTATCTTCCAACAATAAGATAAGCAAACCAATTAAAAGGATTGTCATCCTGTAATTACCAGAGCACTCTGTATTGCAGAGGGAACTGAAGCTCTGTTGCACAACAGTCATGCTTGTAATTTAATATGAATAATAAGTCAGATGCATAACAAGACTATTAAATTATCACAAGCAGTCCTGTCCCTCATTGATTAATGACTCTGTGTGTCACCAAGGAAAGGAATTCCATTTTTAAGTGCAGATTGTCATCATCAATGTTGCCAAAGTAACCACTGTCTGCTATTGACTTACCCCTGAACACGGCAATTAAACCATTACATGAGGAAACAAAACAGCAATTATTCTCTGAAATGGAAAACTGAAGGCTGGTAAAGAATGAGGGTGTGGGGAAGCCAGATTTGTTCCCCAAGATAAATGTACCTGTGCAAGAACCTTGTTCCAGGTCGGCGCACATTCTCAATATCAAATGTATCATGGTCTCTCACTCACTTTGAAATCTGATGCTAATCATAAAATCTGGTACAGTTTCATATACTAGAAACCCAGCAGAATCAACAGAAAGACACGAATAAAAAATAACCTATGTGAAAACCACTTATTTTACAGTAAATAAAATCAGAGGGCAGAAATATAGTTAAATAAGAAAGCAGGTGGAATCTCTATACATGACCTTTATAGAGGCTATTTATATAGAGAGATCACATTTGTACATATGCACATACAGATGAACATACTCTCTACATTACTTATCCAAAACTTTATGCTTGACTCTGTGTTTGGTGGTTTTTTGCTGTTATTTTTGGGGTAGGGGTTGTTTTGGTCAATGTGAGGTTTGTACAGAATGTTCTACCAAAAGCAGCTACAATCTGGCTTCTTCCAACTTACAAGCTTCCCGGAGTTTCTCCTTGTCATAATGTAGCCCCTCATATTCTTGTAAATTAATCCTGTTCACTTTGATCCGCAGGCGATCTGGGATGGAATGAGGACTGCAAGAAAAGAAGAAAGCTTCTTAGACAAAGTGTTCCCTGGAAGAGCAAAGGAAAACAGGATATGAAGAGATTACAATCTTCTCTGAAAGAAGAAAAAGAACAAGCCTCTTCAAAAGTGGGCCAAGTCCCCACAGGCCTATTCCTGCATTTAAAATTACAACTTTCTACTGCACAACAGCATAGGCATTACACCTTAAATAATAAGCAAGATCAAGAATCCCTTTTGCTATTTGTGTGACCTGAAACTGTAAAGGTTTTTCTGAGTTCCTACACCCCTGTGTAGCTACCCCGCCCTTTTTCAGTTTGACTCTGTGTACATTCTTAGAGCCCTACCACAGCCAGTAGATTTGCCAACTTGAATTTCAAGACACAAAAAAATAGTTCTTGGGAAGTATCTCAGGACAACCACCCCTCTGCCCATGAGAGCATCCACACCACATTACTGAGGGATCCTGATCCACCATCTCTGGTTTGAGAAACAGACAACAAAAATGTGATTTCTAAAGTTGTGAGTTTAATACTCAGAACCCAGGAGGACTTTTAAAAGCAAGTAGCAGTATGGCAACCTCATTTTTACAGATTTCAGTCTGATTTAGATACCTCAACAGTTGATTATTTTGAAAGACTCAATAGGTCACTATCTAGAAATTTAAGTGTTCATATATTGATAGAAATTTGTTCAGAAAAGTTTTCTTTTTAATTTCACACTAGTTTCTACCTTAATGTAACATATTATTTGATTTTTTAAGTTTAGCTGGATGCTATGCAAATGAACTTAGCCACACTTGCATCTTCCACTTTTAAAGAAATATAGACAATTTGTGTATTATAATGCATATAGCAAATGCCTCTCCTATAGGAACTCAGCCCCAGGTTAGTTAAAAGCAGATTTCTCATTCTGTACCTTTACCAAGACTGTCTATTTTCTGTATTAATCTTGTTAGTAACAGGACTCTGCCTACAGTAATATTGACTAATACACACTGCCTTTGGAAAGTCATGATGCTGTGTAGTATCATAAATATACAATTGTCTCAATTTTAAACTATGTGACCCACAGCATTTGCACTGCTAGTGCAGGATAAGGCGCATCTCACAAATGTTACCTGTGTTACCTCATTTCTAAGCACCAGTTCAAATGTGAATTTTCTTTACAAATGTCATCAATTAATCAGTGGTAGACCTATCCCAATGGGCCTCATTTCAAACTCATCATCACAATGGATAATCTGGATAGCTCATGAAAGCAGGAGAGGAAAGACAGGGAAATAGGATGACCTCATACCAACATCTGCCAAAGCTTGGCTAATTGCCTCCCTTCCAAACTACCTGTGAGAACAGGATGGTGTTTGGACACCAAGGGGAGAGAAAGAAAACGCTGACTTCTGTAGATATGCTGACTCACTACCTAATGCCATGTAAGGAAGAAAAACAAATGTTATTTCTTAGCTTGAAGCCAATGGCAACCTATTGCATATGCAGCATCACCTTCTGAGTCAAATTAGTCCTTTCACCTGAAAAGAAGTGAGCAAGCGCTTTTTCTTTGCTTGGAGCTGGAGGAAGGAAAATATCTAAAATGAAGAGCAAATCTAGAATATATTTGTTTTTCCAGGAGCCATACACACACTCTCCAAAATTATCCTTTAATTAGAAAATGTTTAAGAGGATATTTCCCATGCTTTTGCAAAAAGTATAATTTTTGGTATATAGGCGCATTGTATATCTCTGACTTTGCTTCTGCAGAAGCAACGAGCACACCATCTAAAGTGTGATGCATTTTCTGAGGAGAAATAGGAGCAGGTCCAGTGTAGGAGGGCAATCAACTGGCAAGTACCAGAGTTTGATATTCTGTTCTGCCCTCCTCTCACACCATTTTTATAAAGACAGGCTAAAACCACTATATAAGCAGGTTGTGGGATAAAACATACAGCTGAAGAGAAACAGAACTTGGCCTCTTGTCCATTTGAAAAGTTTAGCTGTCTTAGTCATAAAAATGTAACCTTGGAAACAGAAGCTTTCTATAGAAAATAAACTATTATCAGAAATAATAATGCCAGGAGGTCCTTTCTACAGGTGTATTGGGTCTGACTGGGGTAAAGCTCACAGGCCTTACACTGTTGTACTTTGCTTTGGTAGCTGGCATTGATAACAGAGCAGTGTTTTGGCTACTGCCAAGCTGTGCTGTCCCTGTGACATTCCTTCCCCCACTGAAGGGGATGGGGGGGGAAAGATCCTGGGAGGGGACACCAGCAGGCCAGCTGACCCCAGTCAGCCAAAGAGATATTCCATACCATATGACATCAGATCAGATATATAAGGGAAGGAAGAGAGGAGGAGGGGGAGGCATTCGGGACTTGTTCATGTTTGCCTCCTCGAGCAACCATCACGTGTGCTGGAGCCCTGCTTCCCAGAAAGTGTCCGGACATCACTGCTGATTGGAAGTAGAGATTGATTGTTTTCTCTTCTTGCTCTTGCGAGCGCAACTTTCAACTTGCTTGTTCTATTTTTTTCCTCCACTGTGATAAAACTGCCTTTACTCACCCTGATAGTCTTTTTCAATATTATCCTCTCCCCTCTCCCAGTGGGAGGGGGAGTGATAGAGTGACTGAGTGGGCACCTGGCCCCTGGCCGGGGTCAACCCACGACAACAGGGAAGAGATTTATATACTTAGCCAGGTTCAGTCACAAGTAGCATATTCATTATACAAGGAAGCATATATACACACTCCTAAAACGTGTATTTTGACACATACACAAAAGAGACATTTATTCAGTAACTGAAGCGTGATGGTTTTGTTCATCAGTTCTTTCCAAACACCCTTTGTTCTCTTACAATAGTCATTGGCTGACAAATTGTGTCACTAAATTTTATTACCTATTCAAAATAAATTTGATTCTAAAACTCACTAGTTGAATATTCATTTGAATATTCATTTCAGACCAGCAATTGACACCAGGGTATATTGTCCTCATCAGTCAAACTAATTAACTCATTCATTCACAGAACTCTATTTAATGCAGCTGAGCAAAATACTTCCACTATCAACACTTCTGTAGTCTTCATAGACACTGCATAATAATCCATATTATTATACAAATTGATCAATTTGTCTTTGTTCAGACATACTCAGTATATCCAGAAACCAGAAAGATTAAATACATAAGCATGTACATGTAAAAGCAAATAACAGGGTGATGAATATCACCAAAACCAGACATTAGTACAGTATTAATAGAAATACATGTCTCTGAATACTGTGTAAAACAACTCGCTCAACCACAAGGAGAGGAAGAAAAGCTTTCCACATATAGCAGCAATTTATAAATAAATTTGGGGAGATTGCTGCACTTTAATTCAACCTAAAATATTTTAATTACTTACCTATTATTTTTTTAATGGTGTATTACATAGTCAACAAAATGTATTTGAAAGTACAGATGAATGAATTCCATTACCTCCTAAAGAATCTAATTAAGAACCTCATTCCACAAAAACATCAATCCACAGAATTAAATCCTAAAGGATGTTTGCTTCATGAGGATGTAAATAAAGATTGGGCTCAACTAAAACATTCTGTTTGCTCATGTTTATTATTTATAATGATTTCATTTAAACACAAACCTAAATATTAATCTCCTCCAAGATCTTTAACCTAGAAAACACACTTGGCTTTTGATGAAGTTGTGACTTGTTGCTCTCATCCCTATTAATCATCCAGCAACAAGTGAGAGGATGCCAGACAGCTTACTCGGAGAACAGCTGGTTTTCCTAAGAAATGTGCTCCTGCCTCCAGTCACCGAGAGAAGAACACAGGCAGGGCGAGCTTGGGTCCTGCCCAAGCCTGGCACTCCTGCACAGCAACCATTTTCACTTCTGCCACACCAGCAGCTTGATTCAGCTGGGAAGACAGACTTGTAAATTATAAATGCCCCAATCCCTATATCAATTATTTATGAACCCGTTTCTTATGCTTCATGTCTCCTTAGAGAAAGGAATAATAAGAATAAACTGTTCAACAAGTCTACAGAATCCAGTGACAAATTTCTGATAGATCTCCAAGAATACAGCCTACACCACCCTACACACAATCAGATTTTACCACGATTCAGTAAACAGAAAAGGAAATCTACTTCCCCCCATACAACAAATACTTGAGTTAAAAAAAAAAAAATCAGTCTTTTAGGGGATGTTTGCAGTGACAATGAATGATTAATGAATTACCTGTCTCCTAGAGAAGAAATAAACATGAAAAATTAATTAAGTGTTCCAGTGTTTAGAACAATTGGAAAGAGGAAAGCTGTAGCCAAAAGAGAAAAATAAATTCACCTTATTTTCAAGATCACATTGACAGAGCTTGGAAATGATACATTAAAAATAAGTTTCTGACAGCATCTGTCTACTTAAAACATAAGAACTGCCACTACAGAACAGACTCATTCAGTCTCTTCTATGAACGAATTTCAGTGCTTCACAAAAGTTCACTACTATTTTAAGGTCAAGCCCTTGCTAAGCTCTCTACCTAAAAAAATACCCTTAAAATTATAAGCTCTAACACATATTCTGTTTTTTTTTCATTTGGGGATCTGAGCTAGATAAGCAACCATGTCATGGAGTGCTGGGCCAAAGGGCAGTCCCCTTGGTTAGGAGAAGCATTGGAAAGAAAAGGTAAACTTCATACAAAATAGTATAATAATAATAAATACGGTAGTAATAATAATAATTGTAATGATAAGTGGGGTATAGAAAGAGTAACAAACCCGACAGAAAAAAGTGCTGCACAATACAACTGCTCACCACAGAGCCCATCCCCAAACAGTAGTCAGACCCCTCCCAGGTAACTCCTCCAGTTTACATACTGGATGTGACCGTCTCTGGTGCGAATTATCCCTTTGGCCAGTTTGTGTCAGCTGACCTGGCCTCACTCCCTCCCAGCTTTGAGTGCAGCTCCTCAGCAGCAGTGTGAGAGACTGAAAAGTCCTTTACTTGGGGTAAACATTCTTAGCAACAGCCCAAACATTATTCTTGCCATAAATCCAAAAAACAGCTCTGTACCAGCTACTAGGGAGAAAATTAGCTATGTCCCAGCCAAAACCAGGACAGAAGTGTTATCCCAGATAAGCCAGGTTAACCCAACTGTAGTAAAATCTTCAGCACTTTCTTATCTCTCAATTGCTTCAGCAAACACACTTTGCTTTGTAGAGGCTAGACCCACACAGACACTTAAAGTACAGACACATACTGAAGTTCCCAGTAGAATCCTGGTACTTGCTTTTCTTCTCCTGCATGCTGTGTTTCTCTCACACTTTACTCTTCCAAGCACAATGGGTTCTCCATAAGTAATAATCCCACTAAACAGAATTATAGGATTTTTTGGGTTGGAAGGGACCTTAAAGATCACTTAATTCCAACTCCCCTGCCATGGGCAGGGAAACTTTTCACAAGACCAGGTTGTTCAAAATCCCATCCAACCTGGCCTCGAACACCTCCAGGTGTTCAAGAATTTCTTCCTAATATCTAATCTAAACCTATTTGTTGTGATGGCTGAGATGCCAGCGCATGCAGCAGTGAAGGGCTCCAGCCCTGAGCTTAAGCAAGCCCACTGGTGGAAGCAAGCCCAAGCTTGAGGCATACCCTAAAGGTTAGGGTGAGTTGCCTGTTCCCCCCACAATGCATTGTTCTGTTATGTTGATCAGTTGTTGAATATCCCCACCCTTATTTCCAGAAGTTTCTTGTATTATTATTATATGATTGGATGAAGTTTCATTGTTCCTCCCCTGTTCATCCCCATTGGATTCTTCTCCCTTTCTCCTCCCCATAGCCCTCACATTATTGGTTTGATGCTCCGTAACCCCTCCTATCCGGCCCCATATAAAACCCTATGTAACCCCATATCCCTCGCTTCTTCATCCCTGGTCCCTTCACAGCAATAAACCTGTTGTGGATTTTACATGAGGCTCTCTTTCAGGTTGAAATGATTCCACTTGTCATTACACGCTCTCATAAATGTCAGCCTGAGAAAGCTGATTCTGTTTGAAATTTGGACCTCTAAAAGCAAAAATATTATTTTCTATTACCCTTCTGTTATTCACACAAGTTTTATACGCTTACTCTGCTGCAATCATTACCACATAAACTCCATAAAGGAGTAGTATTTACCAAAACAGTGATATTTGTATTTTCACTTATGCAGATTTTGTAATTGAAAAAATAATTACAGCCTACCCACAGTGTTTATTCCACTTGTAGAAGGACTGTAAGAGCTATGCAAGTAAATTATATTTTATTTTTCAATGGTCATTGTGGTATTTTTTCAGCATTCCTTTGCATCAACCACACAAGACAAATGTACTTGCACATGTGCATCTTCTCATCTCTGAACATCCAGCAGGAAAATGCAAGTCTTTACCTTCCTTTTAAAAGAGTCTCAAAAATACAACACTTGTATTTACTTACACACCTCATATAAACATTTGCAATGAATCACACTACAGTTCTATCGTCTCTGCAAAAAAAGACCATATGAGCCTAATAAATTTGCTGCCCCAAAATTCCCATGCATCTCCTGCTGCAGAAATCCTGACATTTATCTAAGACAGGCTATATCCATCACCAGGTCTCAGTAGGATCTGCCCTGCTGTTCAGTACTAACAGGAACTCAGTCTGCTTTTATGTCATTCAAGAAAAAAAACAAAGGAATATTTCAATATCAAAACCATCATAATGCAAATCAAATTTCCCTGTTACCTCATGGGTTCTTATTTTAATTTGCCAGACACATTAATTGGCAGCCCCAGTGCAGCAGTATGTTTAATCTATTTTTACAGATTTTAAGATACAGAACATCTTTGACTTTCAAATTAGTTTGGGGCTTGCAAGTCTTTCTCTCCCTGCTTTATCCTGACAGCTGATATCAAATGGGACATTAAAATGAACTGCATCAAAACTTGGAGGTCATTTTTCAAGGGATATTCCTGAGCCTGGAAATAGTACTCATTCTCCCAGACACACAGCTCAATGTTCATTGTAACAAATAAGGGCTACCTCGTCTTTTTTCTAGAGGCAGGTTTAGATGTCGAATTGGTGGGACAAGTTGGTTTCATTACTTTATGCTCCTCAGCAGAATACAGCAAATAGGACCCATGGATAAGGCACACCAAACTGGAAATCTTTCCTTGTTTGCAAAATAACAATGAAATACTTGCAGCTTTCTGAAATTTCACAGAATCACAGAATGGTTGAAGCTGGAAGAGACTTCTAGAGGCATCTGGTGCAAACCCCTGCTCAAGCAGGACCACCTAGACCAGGCTGTCCAGGACCATGTCCAGGCAGGTTTTGAATATCACTAAAGAGGAGGATTCCACAACCTCTTTTGGCAATCTGTGCCACTGCTCTGTTGACCTTACAATAAAAAGCATTTTTCCTCATGTTCAGAGGAAACCTCTTGAGTTGGATTGAAAAGATCTCATCTTGATTCTTTCCAGGAATGGTACCTGGCATTTAACTTCAGATGTGCCTGTTGCTATGGATGTCTGGGGAGCTGGCTCGTGGCTGAACCTGGTCACCATCGCCAGACATGTCCTGCTCACCTTACTTGGCTACTGTGGAACTGTGCCCTTCCTGGCAAGATCCAGTGCCCATCAGTCATGCTGTCATCTGAGCTCCCTCTTCCCATTTGTCACTGGATTTTACTGCTGCCTCTCTTGGCTGAATGACACAGGGTAATAACAAAAGGCTGTGGAACTCATAGAATAGAAAAAAGCCAGATACTCACACAGTGAAGGAATCAGGGGGAGCTGAGACTCTCCTCAGGTCAGCAGACTGCACTTTATGGATACTATAAGGCAGCAGGAAATGAGTGGCCAGGAGAAAAATGGCACACAGTGAGGACAGACAAGAAAAAAGGTGAGAGAGAAGGAGTGGAAGAGAAGAAAGAAAGAGAAAGACACAACATTTAAAGAGAAACAAAAGGAATGTGTCACATAAAAGTTGAATGAAGGGACATGCAGAGCTCTGAGTTCACACTAGGAAGCCAAGAGCAACTGAAGACATGCAAATGGAGAAAATCACTGCTATGTGGCACACAGGAGCTCTCCAAAGACACAAGTGAGCACCAGTGACAAGCTCAGCACATAAGTATACAAGGAAGACAAGGGACCCCAGGATTTCTTCCACAGGCACTGAAAAATTTCAAAGCAACAGACTTTGGAAGGAGATCCAGAAGTGCAAACAAACATCAAAGCTGAGATCCAGATGGATTGAATTGTCTCTAAGGGTTGACCATCTCTAATTACTGTTTAAGAAAAAAATACTCTTACTGGAGATTTTGTGTCCACAATGACAAATTGCTGTTTCCATTCTTCTTTCTCATACCTTAGAGAAACTTGCATTTTATATGTAGTGATTCCCAATATTAATTCACCTTCAATGTTTATATTCAAGTGCTCTCTTTCTTTTTCTTGAGTGTATAGAATATGTTTAATCTAAAAGCTCTTCCCTCTTCTTTCTCTTTCATTGTGCTGGATGTTCTTCCTCAACCCAAACTAAAAGTCAGCGAGAGGAAAATACATTTTGCAATTCAGAAAGTGTTCATTAACTGAAATTTACTGGGGAGAATACTATGCAAGAGTTTCTAATCAGAAAATTATTCCTGGAAAAGCTGAACCACAGTTTCTCTTATTCCCCATAATTTTTGGTATAGCTCACAACAACCACGTTCTTGGCTCAGTCACAGAAAACCGAGCTATGTGTTGTCTCCTTCACATGGTACCATGATCAATAGTGGAGAACAGGAATGAGAACTTAGCCAACAAGTGTTTCAAGGAGAAAAAAAATCCCCACAGAACAAAGAAGATCAAGACAAAAAATATAGAAACAGTGTAAAACTCCTTCAAATTAAGTCTTTTTCTACTCACTCCCACTTCTTATCTGGCAATAATATGAAAGTTGACAATAATAACAACTCTGCATTTCTGTGACCAAGATAATTTTCTAATTGCTTTCCTGGCAAGGAGCTCAAGAAGGGCTGTCTAGTAATTAAGGATAGCTCCAGACCCACTGACTTATCTCACACATCTAACATTCAAATGATAGTCATAAAAAAACCCTTTAATCTATCACGTTCAGTCCAATACAAGGCTTTCTGAGAGATTCCAACAGAATAAGGAATTATATCCTAGAGATCAAGTTAAGAAAAATAGATAAACATATTTAATTACAAATTTTCTCACTTGTGCAATGCTACCAAACAGCATCATATTGAATGAACTTCTTACAATACTAATATGCTTCCTAGATTTTAACCTTTAACATGTCATTTACTTTTTATCACAGCAGAAGATTCAAGCCCTCTCTCCTTCCTTTTCAACGCCTCAGAGCGAGGTACATACACAGATATATATAGAAATAGATGCAAATATATACACACACAGTTTCTGATATGTGAAGCTGAGACTAGAGTTCCTGACAGATCATTTGGATTTTCCCAAGACACAGATCTGCAGAAAAATACCTCAGCCAAATCAAAGGACTGACAGCAATTTAGTGTACCATGGCACATTTAAATCAAGCTAAACCACAAAGAATATCCTCTTGACAATTGGCATATACTACAATTCTGTATTTCCCTACCACAGTTTAAATTCAAATCTAAAAATCCAAACCTAACCATGCTAATTATCGGTTTGAAATACCATGAATTTTCTTTTTACATTTGCATTAGTCTCCTTCAGTGCAGAAAAAGATGTTCCAGGATTGCCCTTTGCTTTATTCTAGCTTTCACAAATGATTGAGGAGTTGTGGTTGGGTGAAATTGCGCACTGCTGCCCATAGTCAAGGGTCTGCTATTCTCTGCTCAAGAAAGATGAGTATACCTTATTTATTTTCCAGGAAAATAGAAATTGCACATTAGAGAAATGGGTTTCTACCGAAACCTAAAGCATTAGTCTCAGTAAGAGATTAAAGTCTAAACTGAACAGTTCAGTTGAACAGAGTGCTAAATTGAACAGAACATGTTGAAAGTAACCAGGGTGGCTTTGATTACATTAATAGATGGACAGCCAGGGGATGACAAAAAACTCTTAAGGGCTGGAGTCAAAGTCTGAAGTAAAGCAGTATCTTTCTCTAGATATACAGCTGTAAGGGAGACAACTTTTAAGATAGCTGAAGAGAAAAGGTGTGCCTAAGACCTTGTCTTTTTTTTTTCAGTTATATGTTAGTCAAGTGAAAGGTATTACATCTCTTCACAGAACTTGCCTCACCATTAAAATTGCAACAGCAAAATTCCCCACCCATTTCCCCAGAAATATTAAAGCCTCAGTGCATGAGTGTTTGAATTAAATGTGAATCCTTAATAACTTTAGGCCAATAGTTCAGTATCTTTGGATAAGGGACAGACTGTTTTGCTTCAAAATTAGGATACTTGATGAAAAACAGCAAAGTCCCTTGCATCACTCATTTTAGCAGCAATAAAGACCTATACAAGGATTACATCAATACCCTCTACAAAATAATCTAAATTATTTTATTGGATGGCCATTTTAATAGATTAAAATCTAACTATTTAGGTTTCTTCTAATTAAAATATCCCTGTAGTGCTTGTAAAGAAGGTTTAATCATGAAAAGGAATGTTAGTCCTGTGTATTCCTCTTCGCAAGCTACTAGTTCCCAATCTTCTTAGCTTTTCTCTAGTCATATTTACAATACTTGTTTCTTATTTGGATTTCCATAGTGGAGAAGGATTTCCTACAAAGTACAAACAGTTCTTTCAGGACATTCAGGTCTTTCTCCATAAACTCTGCCAAGCAGCATGTGCTCTCAACAGAGACTGAAATATGTCCTGATTAGTTCTTGATTGTGGCAATTTCTTACGGGGTCTTCAATGCAGCTTAAAAAGCAGATCAATAAGGCTGACAAACTAAATCAAAAAAACTTCAAGGGCAAATGGCATACATATGCAGAACCATCAGAAGCCAAGGGGCACACTGCCAAGCCTGCAGAAACCTCTCTAAATAAATAAATAAATACATAACAGAAAGATACAACACTGGTCTAAAAGCAAGACAGGGGTAACTCAGAAGATAAAGAGTAAAAGAAAGTCAGATAAGTATTTACAATATAGTGAAAAGGGACTTCAGAAGATGTGATTTTTTAAAATTTATTTTTCAAATGCACCGCAAGTACAGTACATGCAAAATCCATGACGGAATATGCTGCCCCACACGGGCCTCCTGCCATTAGGACATGCACATGTGCAACTCACTCATTCAGCAAAGGCATGGACATTCTCCTCTTGCTTTTCTGCACCATGTTGGCTTGGTTCCTCAGGGAGATCCGGATGAGGGAGGGAGCCAAACGACAGGGTTCACCATCCACTTGCATGGGGATAGACTTGTACGTCAAAAGCGTCACCTCCCGACACTGATGCAACCTCTCTCCGTGACCACCCACCTGGAGAGCAGCCTGCAAAGCACAAACAGACAAAAAAACACAAACAAACAAAACACCAAGAAGGGAAAAGATACCTCAGAACAGAGATAGCTGAGGCAGTTAACAAATCCAAAATGCCACTTTGCTGACAGCATCCGTTACACGGTACTCCATACCTAAGCTATTCTAAAAGAGCACAATGAAAGTGTTTTCACCCCAAAACTGCAAAGCAATACTTAAAATTACATAAAGAAAAGTGGTGGGCAAGAAGTAGATATCTAACCACATACATTATAGGGTTCATCATCTATATATGCACACATGTGCACACACAAATTAATAACTGTGTCCATTCTTAAAGCTTTCAATTTGTTTTGGTTGGTTTGTTTTTACAATAACAGTACTGCTAATAAATATTTGCTCTTTAAAATAACATCCCTAATTAGATACATCTGTGAGACAAAAAAATTATTTCCCCTTCCTGAACAGAATAGTCCTTAATGTGAATTAGATAAATTTAAATTTTTTATTATGAAATCTTACATATCAAGTCAACCTCAACATTAGACAGGCTGGACAGAGCAAGCAGAAGGACCTTGTTAAATACAATTAAATATCATGTTTAAGAATTCATTTCAAAGCAATTAAGCAAGGAAGACAATGAGCAGATCCTTCAAGTTCTAGGCAGACATGTTTGGGCAGAAATGTATTTTTTTAATGTGACTATTATGTGACTATTAGCTCTCATCTCTCAGATGCAGAAAAAAAAATCTCATATTAATGCAATGCTAACAGAGAACAGCCTAAACACAAGTCAAGGCCTTAATCTTGCTCTGTGCACTTAATATTATGGCTCAATTGACAATATGATCAATAATATAATAATACTTTTTATAAAGTAGTTCTTTCCCTTGGTTTCACAGACCCACTTAGGTGTGAACAAGCACATCTGAGAGACATACAAGGCAAGTTAGGATTATATCAATACAGTCGGGGGTAACAATCTTTCTTCAGCATCACAACAAAGTACACCTGTTAGACCCTCAGTTCTCAACTAGGCTTCCTTTAAAGAGAAACAGCAGCTCAAAGGGCCCTACTTCTTAAATTCAGCCCCAACTGAAATTGTTGGTAGTTTTTGAGATCTCTCTAGTCACTTCCATTAGCTAGAGCTGTGTTAGTGGCAAACACAAAAAAAACCTCTTCTGGCTGAAAACTGTCAGTACACGCTAAAGAGAATTTTGACAGCATTTTCAAAAACATGCCTTAAACTCTTCACATTTATTCCACAAGATCTATTAGGCTAAGAAACAAAATTTTTCTTGTGGGTTATTTCCCTAATCCACTAGACTCATTAAAAAAAAAAAAAAAAAGGCTAGAAAAGTATCCTTAACCCAGACAAACTTTTAAAGGAAAGATTGATGAAGATTGTTAGTAAAGTTTCACAAGATTTTTGCTGAGCATATGGAAACTGTATGTGCATATAAATTTATATAATATTTCATATTTATATACCAGCTATACCTAAAAATAGACTTTAATGCCATAGATTGAAATATACAAAAGTTAAAAAGAAAAAGTATTATTTATTTGATCATAGAATATTCCTATAGTAAAATCATGACATCATACTGTTCTTACTGTAATAATCTTGCCATTTAACTTGGGAGCACTGCACATGCAAATCAGTCATATTTTGCAAGTGATACTTTTTATTATTAAACAACACTTCTCTCATTAAAAGAGTTTGAGTCTATTGTTTAACAGCAGAGCAGGCTTTGGCCTTAGCTGACTGTGGAGAAACCCACTTGTCCTTCAGAACAAGGACAATTTTGTACTCTGCAGTGCTGCCCGCAGGACTCACCCAGCCTGGCAGCTCCCCCATGTACTCACCAGTGAGGCCATGGTGAACCCGATGACTTCGATATAGCCATCGTCGTGACGCTGGGGCTCAAAGTCTCTGTGGTCACCAGGGTTTCCCCAGGGCATTGTGCCAGCACAATACCTGCAGAAAGAGGTTTGGAGAGTGAGTTTGAGAAAGCAGCATGCCCTGATGGGTTCTGGCTAGTAGCCTTCTAGCCTATTCTGTTTGTTTCCAAGCTGATACAACACCCTCAGAAGTATCCACCATAAACTTTATCAGGTCCCTCTCTGAGAAGACAATGGGGAAACACCAGGACATATAGGTCATAGAGCAGCAGCACTCTTTTCTCCCTATTTTCTTTGATTCCTGCTGGTGAGCTGTTGAGCCATAAAGCTGTTTTGCCCCTATTTCCTCTCTCTCTGCTAGCTCAGCAGTTCTAACAGCAAAAGGAATGCAAAACATTGCATAGCTTGAGGAGGCAGGGAGACATAAGAAGTAGGAACAGATACAGCTGTGGTATCTCTCTTTTCTACCATCAAAGAATTGATGCAAAAGTGGTCTAGAAGTGATAGAAGGGGGAACTTTGGAGGAGGTTACGCCAATTAGAAGCTTGCAGTGCAGGACTCAAAAGATCAAGTGTTTGGGACCGCATGATGAGCAAAATAGGAGGTTTTCTAAAGCAACAGTCTCCAAAGTGGGATGTATGCAAGAAAAATCCACAACTGACAAGAAAATTAGAGTGTATGAAGAAAAATACTGCTTTTACATTTGATAAATAGGAAAGCAAACATTAAAAATGAACATAAAAATAAGTTTTTTTTTCATCTTTATGATATTCTTTCTTAATTCATATTTGTGCATGCTTTATATTGTTAGTAATACTAATATAGATGTACATGTATATAATTTATAAATGTACATCTATTGGGATGGTGTTTAAAAGCTTTTTACTGATAGAGATGCACAATCAAATTAAGTTTGGAGCCTACTGTTCTAGAGAGCAGGAGATTAAGAACTTTTAATAATTCAGCTATATTTTTATTAAAGACACCTTATAATATGTTAAAAACTATGACTTCTTCCAGCGGTTTGGTATTCCTTAACTGGTAAAATATTTATCCTTCCCCTCTCTACATTTCTGTCCCCTCCTCTCCCTTTCCTTTTTTTTTGCACTTTGATTTTAATTAAGCAAAAGACCAGGCATCTGTCTCTTTACTAACTTGTTTGCAGGTTAGATGCATGACTTTTCCAAGTGTGTTTGTTAAGTATTTCTACTGTATCAGGATATTCAACTTTTTAAAGGATGTTTTTGCTGCACCCTGAACTCTGATGCCATTTTGCATTGCTCATTAACAGCATTGTAAGCAGACAGCTCTCAACAAGGTAGCCCAGAGAAAAAATGCTTCCTGCACATTCACCCAGCCTAGGACAACGGGTAGGTCTCTTTTGAAAACTATTGTTATTTTTCTTGTATAACTTCAAGAATCTGTCTTGAGCTTACCTGGGTATGTTTAAAAACACTATACACTGGAACTTCAGCTCCTGGATCTTTGGAGTCAGGTCTGTACCATCACACTACAAAGCCAAAGTGACAGAGCACAGAGAAATTGCTGAATGGAGCAACAGACAAGAGAAATGTTGCTGCTTTGTAACAACTTTCCCAAGACTTTCCTTGGAATGTGTTGCAAATGTCATACTCAAAACTGAAAAGTAACAGAGCCATTAAACTCCCGCCTCACTCTCTCTCCAAACCTCCACCTCCACCCCCTTCCCACAATACTATGACACAATTTCTTATACCTACCACAACTTTAACATGCTTGGAAAAATCTCTTGAGCTTCTTTGCAGAAAGTCTGTAAAGGCTGCCTGCAACAGAAATAAGTGCTGGAATTGTCAACACTTCCTCTTCTTTTTTTTTTTTCCTCAGTTCTTATCCCTCCACAGAGTTAATTACCAAAATACCATCCTTTTGTCAAACTTACTCTCTCAGAAGACATGATTTTATTTTAATTGTTTTAAATTGTGATACTTCTCCTTTTGATAGCTTAACTGGAAAAAAGTCCTCAGACACCCAGGTGCAGTGGTATCCTGGACCATTAAGTACAAATTCTTGTTCACAAACTCGTTTCCATGTTTAAGGCACATGGGTAAAGTGGGTGTCATCATCCAGAAATACATTGCATGTCATTCATTATCAAACTGGTGTTTGCTCTTAATGGCTTTAGAATAAAGTGTTGTCCATTTGCCTCCTGAACGCACAAGTGGGTAATTATATGTGCATATTCACGCATCATTAATCACTCCAAATATCTGATTTGTGCCCTACACTCCCCATGACACTACATCCAACACTGTTCCTCAAAGCTACAAAGATACAGGCCAAAACTTTGGGAATTCCTTGAGGAAAGTCAGTACCAATGCACTTCCCAAACCCTGAAAGAAGCAGAGCAGTTCCTCGACAAGCTTATGAGCCAGAAGCAGAGGGGACAAGACATGACCAGGACTGTGTCCAAAGGAGTGGCACTTTTCTCACCTGCTCATGTCTGTATAATAACAGAACCTCAGGCTCTTTTCTACAGTGTGTGGCACTGCCAGAAACAGCATGTGTGTACTTGAAATTGCAACAGGCAAAATGAACTGGCATGAGCTCCTGATGTGAGGAAGTGAGGGGGAAGGCAATTAAGAAAACATTCAAGCAACTAAATTAACATCATTCCATAAGACAAATCTGTACTTACCCCTGCATAAAACATTTTATTTCTAAATCGGCTGTTGAATTTCTCTGGATTTGCTTCTGTGAAAGGATAAAAAATAAAAGTATGAACACCCTAATGAAACAAGTAGACTTCATTATACCTTCACATTCCCTGCTGGCACTTCAGTGCTCACTCAGTGAAAATATTAACAGAAGTATGTTTTCCATATGTGAGTCCCCTATCTGCACCTTTCTCTGCTATCAAATTTCAAACACTGATATTGAATCCTTCCCCTTTCCTGTAGAGAGTGGAAATAGAGAAAACCATGAGCAAAGAGGTAATGAAAATTCAATCAGTTAATTTAACACCTCTCAGACTATTCATCTTATGATCCCTCATGACAATTTGTGAGACTTCTGTTTCTAGCAATGCAGAACAAATCTCTAAGAATTATTAGAAATTTATGAAACACTAACCCATGCCTTGAAGCAGGAGTAAAGCATTAGTAAATTACAAGATTAAACAGACCCTTAAATTCTGATGCTAAAGAGCTACTAAGGAATAGACATTTCTACCCAAAGATTCCTGAAGAAAAGAAAAAAAGCAAAAAAGAATTGGTGACTCTAAAACCTATTTAGAAAGCCATTTCATTTTTATTAGAATCCAAGTTATGGAGAATTTTATGTCTAGTAATAATGTACATCTAATGGTTAATTATTCTCACTGTTAATGTAAATGTGGTGGTTTCCAATCTTGAAATTTTCAGTCTTCAACTACCAACTGCTAAATCTTGTTATATTTCTCTGTCAGATTAAAAAGCCTTCAACTATCAGATATCTTCTCCTTGGGTAAATACTTACAGGCAGTGATTAAATCGCCTCTTAACCTTCTTTCCAATAAGCTAAATGGAGTTCCCTCAATCTCTAAGGCACGTTTCCCAGAATACAGTTCATTCTTGGGCCTCCTTGGAAACTGCTTTCTTTGTTTGTGGCATTTAGAGGTTCCAGAAGCAGCCCTTCTGACCCTGTATTCAGTGTTAGTACCAACTGCTCACCCTTGCTTATTGATTCTCTAGTGATAACATCAAACTACTAAGGCAGTCCTGGCTAAAGCATCACATTAGCATGGACACATCCAAATTACCTCTCAAATGACCACTTAATACTTCTAGTTCTCTTGGAAGCCTCTACATCTCACAAAATACAGCTCCATTTCATAAGAATGAACTGCCTGAGGTTTCTGATTTGCCTGCTGGCTCAGTTTCTAAACCTGTTGCTGTGTCACAGGTGACTCAAACTCAGTCAGGGCCACTTCTATTTCAAAGAATGAATTTAATTGCCTAAGTCAATCTCATCTCACTTATTGAGCTCACAGCTCTTTGCAGAGAGTCTCAACACACCATGCTAAGCAGCAGAAGGCTTCTGGAGGCTTAGTGCCTGTGCTGCATGTTCCCTCATGTGAGTGTCCCTGATGGTTCCAGACACCACAGCACTGGATCTTACATGGATCTTATGACAGATACTCTCCATACCCAAAGCCCCAGTTTGGAACAGGAAAAGAGCCTTTCTGAGGTCAGGGACTCAGCAGTCCCTCAACCTACTGCTCCCACTTCTGCCATCACAGATGAGCACGAGTAGGGAGGAAGGACTCTGTGATGTAAAATAGAGCCTTAAGTTGATTAGAGCGCAACTTTGATTGTAGACGTAAATTACTGAGTGCATATCCAAGGCTCACTCCATCCTCACCATTCCCAAACCATCAAGGAAGTAGAAAATTGAATGTGTTAGACTCTGCCTGCGTGCAGTGGGGGAGGTTCCTGCAAATGAACAGTCCTGCAGAGCTGAGGGATCAAACAGCATGTCAGCAGGGATAAAGTAAATTGCATCTTCCATGCTCTACCAAAGCATAAGGATAACAATGGAGGAAGTTGGAAAGAACCACTACCCAGAACACTTCCCGAAGAAGCAGAGCTAAATACATTAGACTTGGATCCAACCCTCAAGTCTCAATCTGATTTGTCACAAGAAAAGTGTAGAGGTTGCCATGGAAAAGGCCACATTAATATATAGGTTCCTCTGAGACAATGCAATCACTGCTTATTCTAAATATAACAGCTGACCAATCTCTACTGCATAAAGTGTCCTGCTAGGCTGAGAGCTCATATCAATTTCTCTTATTTTGGTTTTCAGGCATGGTATTCATTTTTTTTAATACTATATGTGATTACAATATGTTGGAGAATATCCTTCTCCAGCTGCTCAGACATAAAGTGGGTGAGCAATCCAGGCCCCTTAGACGAAAGCTAGGCCTCTGCTCAAGTTTATTCTCAGGACAACTGTGGGAAAGACATGAAAGCTGAAAACAAGCTGCAGGTGTCTAAAGATTAACTTGGCAGAAGAAACTGTTACTGTTGTTGCCTTCTGATATCAGCTTGGTGTTTTAATTAGAATAGAGAGAGCTCCTGTGGGAAACTTCTGTGGGGGAATAACGTTTTGAGCACGGACAGCACTATAAAGAGTGTGGACTTTCTGACAATAAAGGAGCTTGATTTATCACTCACATTGAGTCGGCATCTTGCTTCTCTAGCCCCCCAACAACAATAGCCCCACATAAGCTACTGCATGCAGCCACTTATCTCAAGAGCACAAATGCTATAGTTGTGAAAGTACTTTACATTTTGCTACTGTTGCTAAGAATTTCTCTGGATTGTCATCAGTGGTAAATGAGATCATAATCTGCTTTTGCATTGCTTATTTCACTGAGCCACAGGATACTTTGGGCTGGAAAGGGGCCTTTAAAGGCCATCTACTCCAACCTCCCTGCAATGGGCAGGGACATCATCTAGATCAGGTTGCTCAGAGCCTCATTCAACCCAGCCTTGAATGTTTCCAGGGATGGGGCTTCCACCACCTCTCTGGGCAACCTGTGCCAGTGTTTTACCACCCTAATTGTTAAAAACGTCCTCCTTATATCTAGTCCAAATTTACACTCTTTTTGCTTAAAACCATTATCCCTTGTCCTGTTGAAACAGGTTCCATTTTTCTTATAAACCCCCTTTAAGTATTGAAAGGCTGTAATAAGAGCTCCCAGGAACCTTTTCTTCTCCAGGCAGAACAACCCCAATTCCACATGAAAAACAATACAACCCACACACCAGCAACACCTCCAAGGCTATAAGCTTTCCTCTCCTAAAATACATAGAATTCACTTTATATATTTTATCATTTGAGAAGATAAGGATGACACCAGCAGTGAAGACTTGTGTTCAAAGAGCTCTCCTGGCCATACATACTCAGACACACAGCTTGCTCTGCCAAGTGCTTTTTCACCCATGTAAATTTTTAAAACACTGGCATGTCTGGAATAACATTCATTCTTTATAGGGCTCCATAACTTCATTATTAAATAATGCCTCCATTAAATGAGAAAGTAGCCATGCATTTAATCTATACAGTATATTCACAGTCACATTAGCAATGCAGTGATATGCACTTGTAAAAAAAATGCATACAACAGTCATAATTTCATTCCTGTGCCCCATTTGTGGCCCCTCATTATTATTCCTTAAAGCTTGAAGCAGTCTTAAACATCATAAAATATGCATTAGCTCATTCCATCATGTATCCTGCTCTTTATTTAGCCTGGCATTAGAGTGCTGTCTTTTCATCTTGAAATGACACTGATAGTATGACAGTGTATATGAGGAAGGCTGTGTTTCAGAAAAAAATACCTGCATATGAAGCTGGAATGACCAAAAGCTGAAGGCAGACACCTGGACAAGGTTTGTTTCTACAAGCACACCTGCCTAAACCATATAAATAGAGCTGTTCATATCAGTGCAAAGCCGTTCATATCAGTCCTTAAGCCACATGTCAATCTGGACAGGGTGGCATAACTGCCACTGGCAAGGGGACAGAGAAGGTGTTACAACTGCTCAATTTCCTGACACTTCTGCAGGCATTAAAGCCTTTAACTTGCATAGAGACACTTGGTCTGTACCAAGTCCAGGGACGTTATGCTATACTCATCCATAATAACAGCTGTTCAGTTTGAAAACACAATTATATTCCAGCTACTTCCAGTCTTGTGGCTCTTCTCTTCCCTCCACTTCTACACTTGCACCTAATATATTACCTCCCTTACAAGATCTAAAAGTTTAGAATGCTTCCCTTTTAGCACTTTTCCTCCAGTAAATTACAGTCTTCCTTGTACATTTTTCATTTTTTAATCATGAAGACCCTTGGAAACTCATGATACAATCACTTTTTCTTCTTGTATGTATCTTAAGATTTTATGTTCCAGCTTTACTTCTGAATTATAAGAACACAATGTTAAATCCAACTCTATTTCTAATTAATAAAATAACTGCCCATCCACAAGGTTAAGGTAATAAAAAGTTCCCTTTACCTCTAGATTCATGGAACTCCAGCGTAACATGTGCATCAAATCCAAGACTGAAGTAATTATTGAAGACATTGAGGGGAAGCTGTAATTAGACAACAAAAAGAGACACAAAAACAACATGAATGGAACATTTCTCAACACACCAGGGTTTAACTATTTAAACTTGGCTCATCATGAAAACCTACTAAGAACAAAGTAGAACATATCAGGGAAATGTAAGCAGAAGGTTGTTCTGAGGGTTAGTAATGGCTTGTGGAGAATGATCAGATAAAAGAGCCCAAAGAACACAAATAGACCTACAGTGCTTTATGATCATATGTGTGTCTTTGTTAACACATCAAAGGGTTCCTTATGTTGTCATTTAGATTTCCCATAAGGCTGCGCCACTTAACATATCATCAACACAAAGGTTTTCAAAGGTTTTGCTGCCTCTTCAAGCTCAGCATGACAAATGAAACTCCAGCTGTGTTCTTCTCACTTCATATATAACCAGGAGCAATCCAAACCCCAGAGAAGAAGCCCTAATCCTATTGAGGATGCATGAGGCAGGCAAGCACACATCTGGCCTCCTCATTGTTACACACACCCAGTAGGGCTGTAGAGAGGCAACTGCAGCAACCAATAGATAAGATGGAAATTATAACTGAGCAAAATGGTTCATAGAATCAGGATTTTTTTTTGGTAGTATTTTCAACATCTCCAGTCCAGATGATACATTGTGATTTCCTCACAAAAATTTTCCCATTCTTCAACTACCAAGATACAGGAGTGGAGATTACATGGAGACCCACACACAAGTTAAATACAAAAATACACTGCACCTTGCTGTAAAGTAGGAAACGGCTGGTATCCATTAGCAAAATCCTAGGGAATAAAATTTTACATCCTGTTTTTAGTTTTGTCTAATTGGGGAATGGATTGTAGTCACAGGGTTGCTTCCCCTTCAACTAGAGAAAAAACAATGACCTTTCTGATAAAATGCTAGGGATTTTTTTCCAGGATTTAATCCTTGACATAAATGTTCAATGCCAAGGAGTTTCAAACGACAAATAAATGCATTTCACACAATTCTGGAATCACTGTCACATGAAAAGAGTCACAGGGAGAGATGCAAATAGAAAACTAAAATGTTGCAGAACTCCCCGCTCATGCTGCTTAAAGTGTAACCCAAAACGTTCATATAAATGTTCTATAGCTTTCATGGGAAAAAGCAGGCTCTAACCTTTCGTGCCCCATCCTCCAGCTCGTCCTGGGGCAGATCGGGGTTCCGCTCAACCTGAAGGTTCCAGCGGTCCAGCTGGACAATGGTCCCGTCTTCTACATGGCACAGGATCTTAGACACTGGCTCATCTGTGTAACCCTGACAGCAGAATGACCAGAGTATCAGCCACAGATGGTGGAAACAAATCAAGTTACTCACCAATTACCTGACAGACTTCCCTCCTTTCACACACACCTAAGACCCTTGATAAATTTTTGATCAAGCATTTTAACAAGCTACTCTTGAGGTGCACAAGTCTAGGGCAGGCAAAGTAAGGCCATAAGGAGAGGAATTCAAAGTATATTTGCCTTTCCTGGAATAAGTCCAGTGCTGTACTAAAGGAGAAACAAAGAGAAAGTTTAAATTATGCTTAAATTAGAAGCCTGTTTACTGTTCTTGTTACTTGGCCTGAAATACCAAATACATCTAAGTACACTTTTATTGCAACAACATCATTAGTAATTCAAAATCCCAGACTGCAAATTGAAGCAAACCATTCTGCCAGAGTGAAGCAGACCTTGGACATAGCCCTGCCTGCTATTTTAGCCAAAAGGAAGTTTCGCTCCACCCAACTAAATCTGAGCAGCAATTTGAGAACCCTCACGTAAGGGTACCCCAGCCAGTCCTTACCCCACCCCAGTTGAGGGTGCGGGCAAGGTCATTCCCAGTGCCAAGGGGAAGGACAGCCACAGGAGGTGGGGGGCTGAGTTGCAGCTCATCGAGGATGGACAGGATCCAGCCCACCTATAAAAAGGGAAATTAGGAGAACTGTCAGAAATATTGAAACGGAAAAGACATATTTTGATCAAAAATTAATGAAGAATAATATGGACAATTCAAGGTAATTTTTTTTTAATTCCCATTATGCCAAAAGAAACTAAATCTTTGGCAACAGTTATGAAAGAAAATGAGAGACACATTAAAACAGCACGGTGTCTCAGGACTTGTCTTGCCAAGCATAAACTTGCTCACAAGTCTCCCTTTCCCAGAGAAAATACCTTAGTGCTGAATTATTTCACTCAGTACAAGGCATTATATCTATATATATATACAATATATATAGATATACACACACATACACACATACATATCTAATAAAAGAATAAAAGACTAGACTAAAAGACAGACTAAGGCTGAGGGTTGGAGGCTTTGGATGCAGTTTCTACTGGAAATGTGAGCTTTTAAACATGATAGAAAACCAAAATCCTGACTACAGCTGGACTGAATTTTTCTTCCCTCAACTAATATTACTGTGGTTTCAAACAGATTCTCAATCCAAACCAGGATAGCACTGGAGCTTCACAAAAGGCACCCAGCATAACATGGGCATCAGGAAAAATAGTTGGAGTTTAAAGGACTGCAGAGGGGGTGGCCTGATAAATACAGAAACCACCATGCTATTTAGTATTCTAGGGTATTTCTTTTTCCAAGTCTCTTAAAAATAAATTTAGTTTTGCACAAATGGCATTATCAGACAGCTATTTATCATAACCAGTTGTCCAATTATTAAAGCATTCATCTGGGATGTGATCCCCTATTCGAGTTCATTGTCTGACAACAGCCATCTCAAGTACTTACAGCTCTCATGACCTTGGATGTCACCAAAAATACTGAGGTTTTTAAATGGATTTTCAGAGGTAAGTAATCCTCTCTCTTTCAAAATATTTATACTTCTGCACTGATAATGGGAGACAGAATAAAAAGTCAAGATAACACCAGTAGGGCCAGGACTTCCTAAAGAGTCCATTGTCATTGCCACTGACTTAATCCACACATCTGTGCTTCAGCCTCCCACTGCTACAGGTAACATTACAATACCCACCACTTTTGTAAATGCTTTTAACTGATGAACGGAAACTTCAAATTACTAATTCATAAGCACAGCATTTCTATTTAACTTGAGGTCACTTCTAAACCTTGTACATTAGTTGCACAATGCAGGATGGCACAGACTATCATTTCCCTGTAAACAGAAAGCTCCTGACTGCTTTGAAAGGAAAGCTTTCCACTTCCACCCTGAAGTGACGATGGAAAAGTTACAATAAGTTCTGATTCACCTCAATAATGAGAGGTAACATCTGGTCTCATTGCATATTGATTAAGTCCATTTGATGCAGATTTTTCATTTCTAGATGTAATGGCTTTGGGAATAACTAGATATTAATTTGTTTCAAACTGAGCAGCAGCAAAGGTAGTAGTGGAGTGCTGCTCATACTAATGAGAAGGTGCTGCCACCTCTCGCTTGCACAGTTCAGCAAAGGGAAATAGGATGGTTCAACTCAATGTAGTTGTATTCTTTTCTCTTTTAATATCTTCATCATTAATTTTTCCCCCCTATGAAAAAACTGGCTTCTTCAGATGGGAAAGAAAACAGATCGAAACACTTTTTCTCAGCTTATGTCTCCTGCTAAAGCAATGCCTTGCATGTTTCTTAAGCAAAGTTCATCATTCAGTAAGAGTCATGTTTTACTTTCCCGTGTACCAGCAAGACAGTAGTCTTATCACTGATTTTTTTTTTTTCTTCATTCTTGCAGGGGAAGTATTGATATTAATAACCCTACCCCTGGGGTTTTAAAAGAACCCACAGAAGCTGGAAAAATTTCCCCAGAAATTCAAGCCGAGACAAATTAGGAGAGGGGATTCAGCTCTCTACAAAATAAACCAACCACCTCTCCATGCCCTAAACATCTACATAGATGTGCTCTGTCCAATCACTGCATCTTAAGAGTAATAATGCATTTTTCTTATCATACTTACTGTTCAAATTGCCATCAAATGCATGTTGGGGAACTGAGCCCCCAGAGATTAGTCAGTTTTTCAACTGTATTTAGCACTCAGTGGCACAGACTGAGATTTAAAATATTTTCAAGTACTGAAAAGAATGCAGTTATAATAACTCCATTACCACTCATGACCTTCAGACCCAGAGCTGCAGAGCTTTTCCTCCAAATGAAGGTGCCCAAATCCTTTAAAGATCTGACCCCATTCACTTACCCAAGAACACAGAAATTCTGTCATAAAGAAAAGTACTGAAAACCTGGATTTGCCAGGATCTAGCAGGAAGGAGCAGAAATTAAGATTTAATGGCTCCCAGACAGTAACGTAATCTTCTAGACCTTCAGATCTAATGTAAATAGTCAGAGGAGAGCAGCAAAGTTAGTCTTTATCTCTTTTAAGCTGTACAAAATCTTTATGCATAAAGGAAAGAGGGCTTTGAACATGAGAATCTGGCCCCATATCTACACAGGCCAGGCCACAGAGAAAATTAAAAAATGAATATTAGATTTCACAAGTGGAAGGTATGTGATCGCTCTATGCCTCTGCAAGCAGTGTGAGGTGGGAAACCCACCACTGTGAGGAGTTTAATCACTTGGCAAAAGACCATGGGACTGCCAGGTCCCTGCCACCTACCGTCCCATCCCCACCACATGCCAGGATCCTCAGGTTTGGCACTTTTCTGTACAGCTCCAGTCTGCCCAGCGAGGGAAAGGGGGGAAAAAAGGAGAAAAAAAGTAAGAACAGTAATACAGACATTTTAATGCATTTTGCTGAGTGACAGTGTAACCACCACTTACTGCATTTTCAAATATTCATTACTAAGAATTTGAGTAGAGGTGGAAATGCAAAACCACTAGGATGTGAAATGGGGCTTTCCTCCATGTTAGGCAGCTCCTCCTGACAAGTGTTTGATCAGTTTAACATCTTCCCAGATTTTCATATTACCTCCAGGGAGGTCAAGATCTTTCATTTTTCTCTTACCTTAAAGCAAATAAATTAAAACACTGAGGTTTTAAAACAATATTTAATGTTCTTTATCATGACTTGTTGAGCTACCATTCCTCAGTCTTGTATAATGTGACAGCTTCTTCAACTAGTAATTGTATTTTAACACCACAGAAGGCAAGAATATGTAATAGAGTTCTTTCTCTGGATATGTGATCTAAATATCAACAGAACAGACCAAAAAAAGCACTCATTGAAGTCCTGCTCCTTCAGTTGCATTCTTCAGAAAGCCATAATGAAATATTTTCTAACGAAGGGGGGAACATTCACATGTAGACAGCTGAGTGACCAGAGGACCTAACCCTTCTTTTCCCCATTATCCAGCTCTGAAAAATGTATTCCTAACTTGAAGCTTCTAAACATCATGAGAGAACAGCAATGCAGGTGTTTCTGCAGAAGAATGAAAAGCTTGGGTGCCTTGGATAGGAAACACTTGAACTGTTCTTCTACAAGCAAATATTTGATTTTACATTATTACAGTAAAATGCTTACAGTAATGATATTTATAAAAACATGCAAAACATATTTACAAATTGTGAAAGCAGATCTAAACAGATGGTAAAGTGTCCTGGTTTGAAGGACAGGTGTCTGTTAAGGAAGGCAGGAGCCTCTCTTGGGATGGGAAACTGTAACCCTTTTCTTTCCGAATTATTATAAATTTGAAATCAAGAGGCTCTCAGGCAAAGATATGGGAATAGGAATAACAGTTCTTTACTACTATCTAAAACAAGGATAACAAATAACAACAACTATAACGTTAACTAACAAACAGAACCAGAAACCCAGTGGCAGCCTGCTCGGCTTCAGGCACCTTTTCCTTTGGTGCAGTTCCAGTCACAGCCTGCAGGGGCGCTCTGGGTGTGGTGATTCCCCGGTGGCTGCAGGGGGCGCTCCGGCGTGAGCTCAGGTAGCACACGGCGAATGGCGACTGCCCGAAGCACGGAGGGATGGAGGAGAGCCCTTGCTCCACAGACCCTCGGGAGGGGCAGCTGGTGTTGGTGCCACAGCAGGATCCCCAGACACAGGGAGCTGGGACGGTAAGGGGTCTCCACGTGCAGGGAAAAACCCCGCTACAATGTAGCGGAGAAAACTCAGAGCGGGCTGGTGGCAGGCAGGTCGGCTCCGGATGGGGCAGAGGGCAGAGACTCACAGCAGACAGACCGGCAGCTCCGTGCTGGCTTCTCAGGGGGCCGTGGGTTCAGCAGACAGTAGTTCTGACCGTCCAGCTCCGAGGGTCCCGAGCAAGAGAGTGTGACTTCCCCCCCGCCCTTGCTTTTCAGTCTCTCCAAATCTCGCGTTACCAGGCTCTGCTTCCGTGAGGGTCAATTTTGCCCCACCCTGCCAAGGAGAAAGGCTACAGCCTTGTGCTTTGTTTCTTTTAAGTACTCAATCATTTGTGTCTTAGCAACCCATGGGAGAAAAATTCCTGAGGAAAAGAACCAGATCCAACTTTCAACATTCTCCACCCCGAATTTTTTTCTCATGCAAACACCTTACATCAAATTTAAACTTTCGAGGTATATACATACATGCAGATACAGATACAAGCGCAGTGTCATAAATAGTTCACTTTAAAACAAGATCTCCTTGAGGTATGCATCGGGTCTCTCCATCCTTTTGCATCACTCACTAGGTGCAGCTTGGTCCCTGAGCAAAGACAACCCTCCGGATGGGATTGTCTTTACTTGAGGCAGAGTTTACTTAAACAGTCTTTCCCAGCATGCTTCTCATGTGTACTACTGGAACTTTATCTCCATCTGTTGTTCGCAAGGGGTCAGAGTGGGCAGGCCCGGCCCGGCTGGAGGAACCTCGGGTGTTCACTAACTATGTGGCCTTTGCCAAATTAGTTTCCCAGTTCTTGAACATCCCCCCACCCAGTGCTTTCAAGGTGGTTTTGAGCAGGCTATTGTACCGTTCAACTTTCTCAGCTGCTGGTGCATGATAAGGGATATGGTACACTCACTCGATGTTATGTTCCCTAGCCTAGGTGTTTATAAGATTATTTTTGAAGTGAGTCCTATTGTCGGATTCAATTCTCTCGGGGGTACCATGTCTCTAAAGAATCTGTTTTTCGAGGCTCAGGATGGTGTTCTGGGCAGTGGCATGAGGCACAGGGTAGGTCTCCAGCCATTATGTGGTGGCTTCTACCATTGTGAGAACATAGCGCTTGCTTTGGCGGGTTTGGGGCAGTGTGATGTAATTAATCTGCCAAGCTTCTCCATACTTGTATTTGGACCACCGTCCACCATACTATAGAGGCTTTATTCGCTTGGCCTGTTTGATCGCGGCGCACGTCTCACAATCATGGATCACCTGGGAGATACTGTCCATGGTTAGGTCTACCCTTCGGTCTTGTGCTCACTTATAGGTGGCATCTCTGCCTTGGTGGCTTGAGGCATCATGGGCCCATCGGGCTAGGAACAGCTCCCCTTTGTGTTGCTAGTCTAAATCTATCTGTGCCACCTCAATCTTTGCGGCGTGATCTACTTGCTTGTTGTTCTGGTGTTCTTCGTTAGCTCGGCTCTTAGGGACATGGGCGTCTACATGGCGGACTTTTACGGGTAGCTTCTTTACCCGAGTGGCAATGTCTTTCTATTCATCAGCTGTCTAGATTGGCTTTCCTCTACGCTGCCAGTTGGCCTTTTTCTACCTTTCCAGTTAACTCTATAGAGCATTGGCTACTATCTACGAATCAGTGTAGAGATAGAGCTTTGGCCACTTCTCTCTCTCAGCAATGTCTAGGGCCAGCTGAACAGCTTTGAGTTCAGCAAATTGGCTCAACCCACCTTCTCTTTCAGCGGCTTCTGCAACCTGTCGTGTGGGGCTCCACACAGCTGCTTTCCACTTCCGGTTCATCCCTATGATGCGACAGGAACCATCAGTGAAAAGGGCGTAGCACTTTTCTTCATCTAGCAGTTGATTATATGGTGGAGCTTCCTCAGCCCGGGTCACTTGTTCTTGCTCCTCTTCATCAGTGAGACCAAAACTCTCACCTTCTGGCCAGTTCGTAATTATTTCTAGGATCTCAGGGCAGTTCGGATTTCCAATGCGGGCGCGCTGTGTGATAAGTGCGATCTACTTACTCTATGTGGCATCGGTGGCGTGGTGGGTAGAGGGAGCCTTTCCTTTGAACATCTACCCCAGCACTGGTAGTCGAGGTGCCAGGAGGAGTTGTGCTTTAGTGCCAATTACCTCGGAGGCGGCTTGAACTCTTTCATAGGCGGCCAAGATTTTCTTCTCTGTGGGGGTGTAGTTGGCTTCAGACCTTCTGTAACTCCGGCTCTAGAATCTCAGCGGTCGGCTTCGAGTCTCTCCAGGCACCTTCTGCCAAAGGCTCCAGGACAAGCCTTTGTTCCCTGCTGCAGAGTAAAGCACATTCCTCACCTCTGGTCCTGTCCTTACTGGGCTAAGTGCTACCGCGTGAGCGATTTCTTGCTTGATCTGGGCAAATGCTTGTTGCTGTTCAGGGCCCCAGTGAAAATCGTTCTTTTTGCGGGTGACCAGGTAGAGAGGGCTTACAATCTGGCTGTACTCTGGAATGTGCATCCTCTAAAAGCCTATGGCCCCTAGGAAAGCTTGAGTTTCCTTTTTGTTAGTCGGCGGAGACATCGCAGTGATCTTATTGATGACTTCCGTGGGAATCTGGTGCCGTCCATCTTGCCATTTTACCCCCAAGAACTGGATCTTTCGAGCAGGTCCCTTGACTTTGCTTTTCTTGATGGCAAAACCGGCTTCCAGGAGGATCATGATGATCTTCTCTCCTTTCTCAAATACTTCTGCTGCCGTGTTCCCCCACACAATGATGTCATCGATGTATTGGAGATGCTCTGGAGCCTCACCCTTTTCCAGTGCAGCCTGGATCAGTCCATGGCAGATCGTGGGGCTGTGCCTCCACCCCTGGGGTAACCGATTCTAGGTATATTGCACACCTCTCCAGGTGAAGGCGAACTGAGGCCTGAACTCTGCTGCGAGAGGGATGGAGAAAAATGCATTGGCGATGTCAATGGTGGCATACCATTTTGCTGCCTTGGACTCCAGCTCGTACTGGAGCTCCAGCATGTCTGGCATGGCAGCACTCAATGGTGGAGTCACTTCATTCAAGCCACGATAGTCCACAGTCAATCTCCATTCCCCGTCAGACTTGCGCACAGGCTAGATGGGGCTGTTGAAGGGTGAGTGGGCTTTACTAACTACTCCTTGGCTTTCTAGGTCGCGGATCATCTTGTGGATGGGGATCACGGCGTCTCGATTCGTCCGGTACTGCCGGCGGTGCACTGTCGAGGTGGCAATTGGCACTTGTTGCTCTTTTACTCTCAGGAGTCCCACTGCATTTGGATTTTCCGATAGTCTAGGCAAGGTGTTCAGTTGCCTGATGCCCTCTGCCTCCACAGCCGCTATTCCGAAAGCCCACCTGAGTCCCTTTGGGTCTTTGTAATAGCCATTCCGGAGGAAGTCTATGCCCAGAATGCATGGGGCCTCTGGACCAGTCACAATGGGGTGTTTCTGCCACTCCTTCCCGGTCAGGCTCACCTCGGCTTCTAACAAAGTTAATTGCTGTGATCCCCCTGTCACCCCGGCAATAGAAACAGGTTCTGCCCCCACATGTCTCGATGGAATTAAGGTACACTGCGCACTAGTATCAACTAACGCTTCATATTTTTGTGGTTCTGATGTGCCAGGCCATCGGATCCACACTGTCCAAAAGACCCGGTTTTCCCGTGCCTCTTCCTGGCTAGAGGCAGGGCCCCTCTAGCTCTGGTTGTCATTTCTTTTTTGGGTGTACATGGTAGAGGTCCCCTCGAGGGGATCTAAGAGATCGTCCTCTCTTCTGTAATATCTGGCATCTCGGTCACGGGAGGCTGAGGCTACCTTCACTTTAGTGGACCCCCCGCCTCGGTTAGTATTTCCCTCCTTGAGTTGCTGTACCCGTGCTGCCAGGGTAGCAGTGGGTTTCCTATCCCACTTCCTCATGTCTTCTCCGTGATCACACAGGAAGAACCACAGCTCAGATCGTGGGGTGTACCCTCTCTCCCTGGCTGGGGGGCGCTGGGCTCTGACTTTGGGGCTTGTGACTCGCACTGGTGCCGCACTCATCAACCTCATCTCCTCCCTCACCTCCCTCATCATCTCCTCTCTGAGGTCTTTGACCACAGCAGAGACCTGAGCCTGCATTGGGCCACTGATCATACTATCATAATTCCTGAGTTTGGTGGTTATGGAGCCCACTGTCTCTCGGTTGTCATCGGCATTAGTTGTTGCAATGAAGATGGTGTATTGGGAGGGCCCTAGCTTTGCCAGATTCCACAACATTTGTCCTGTACACTTGACCTTGTCGGGGTCGTTATCATGTTGTCCATCCCTCCCAAAGAGTACCTCCAATATTGCCACCTCCCTCAGCTGTTGGATTCCCTCCTCAAGGGTCTTCCATGGTCTTCTATGATGATACTCCTGCATTCTCTCCCTGTTGACAAACCTCTCTCTTACACTTATTAAAAGCCGTTCCCAGAGAGACAGGGGCCCGTCATCTCTTCCGAATACCTGATCAACCCTTGAGTCATGGGACAAGGGTACCAGCTGCCTTGCCTCAATACTATCCAGCTGCACACCCATACCCATAAGGTCCCAGACCCGAAGTAACCAGGTTGTAAAAGGCTCACGACTCCGTCGCACAATGTCTTTTCGTAGATTACGGAGACTGTCATACCCCAGGGACTCAGTAGTGATTTCAATCCTTGGCCTCCCTACTGGTTGAGAGGGCCCTGCTTCCCCATCATTACTCACTGGCTGCTCTGGTTTGACCTTAGTCTTCCTCTTTTCCACAGGGGCAACTGCTACTGGCTGTGGCTGCCCCTCTGATCTGACTGGAGCCTGAGCGGTGATAGCATCTCTGGGTTTCTCTGCTGCCTCATTAGACTCTCCCTCTTTGGGGTACGGGAAGGGTTTCCCACCAGCTGGGCAAGTGTATTCCTTCAGCACTTGGCCCATCTCGCGTATCTTTTTCACTAGGACTCCCACCCAATCCGGGTGGGTTGTTTCTGAGGTGGGTTGTGGGACCGGGTCAGACTCTGTAGCAACATCCCTAGTGTCTGGGGCAATGTCAGGTTCTGGGATGGTGTCCCTAGTTTCTGGGGCCATGTCAGGTTCTGTGGCTACATCTCTAGTCTCTGGGGCAATGTCAGGTTCTGTGGCAGCATCTCTAGTTTCTGGGGCTAGGTCAGTTTCTGTGGCAGCATCCCTAGTCTTTGGGGCCATGTCAGGTTCTGGGGCTTCATCCCTATTGTCTGGGGTAGATGTCAGAGTGGCTATCCAAGTCAGAGCCCCCTTATCCCTGAATGCTAAATAGAGCAGGCCTATCAGCAACACCAGCCACTGTATGGTATCATTAGCATCTAGAGAAGATTTGAACCCCTCAAAGATTGGCGGGATAGGCCCAAAGAGCTGGGTGAAGGGTTGTGAGAACATTTCTTTTGGTGTCACTTCCTCGCAGTAGGTACCATTATTAAAGTAACCCTGAAAACATGTCATTAGTGTGTGGTAGCTGTGAATCCACATGCCTGCCTTCCAGAGGAAGTTGAAAATCCATGAATTCCTCACCTTATTGACCCATGACACAAACTGTATAACAGCCACTGTAGCCTTAGTTATAGGGCCCATGTTTAGATATGGGGCTGCAAATGGGAGAGAAACAGCTGTGACCACTTGCCATACGAACCGGAATAAGCAAGACCACATGGTGCAACCTAATGAGATTCCTATATCCAGCACACAAAAACTGCGTTACTCAAGAACTGTTATCCTTTTTCCTCTCGATGCCCTCGTGCCGCACGTTGGGCCCCAAAATCTGTCCTGGTTTGAAGGACAGGTGTCTGTTAAGGAAGGCAGGAGCCTCTCTTGGGATGGGAAACTGTAACCCTTTTCTTTCCGAATTATTATAAATTTGAAATCAAGAGGCTCTCAGGCAAAGATATGGGAATAGGAATAACAGTTCTTTACTAATCTCTAAAACAAAGGATAACAAATAACAACAACTATAACGTTGACTAACAAACAGAACCAGAAACCCAGTGGCAGCCTGCTCGGCTTCAGGCACCTTTTCCCTTTGGTGCAGTTCCAGTCACAGCCTGCAGGGGCGCTCTGGGTGCGGTGATTCTCCGGTGGCTGCAGGGGCGCTCCGGCGTGAGCTCAGGTAGCACACGGCGAATGGCGACTGCCCGAAGCACGGAGGGATGGAGGAGAGCCCTTGCTCCACAGACCCTCGGGAGGGGCAGCTGGTGTTGGTGCCACAGCAGGATCCCCAGACACAGGGAGTTGGGACGGTAAGGGGTCTCCACGTGCAGGGAAAAACCCCGCTACAATGTAGCGGAGAAAACTCAGAGCGGGCTGGTGGCAGGCAGGTCGGCTCTGGATGGGGCAGAGGGCAGAGACTCACAGCAGACAGACCGGCAGCTCCGTGCTGGCTTCTCAGGGGGCCGTGGGTTCACCAGACAGTAGCTCTGACCGTCCAGCTCCGAGGGTCCCGAGCAAGAGAGTGTGACTTCCCCCCGCCCTTGCTTTTCAGTCTCTCTAAATCTCGCGTTACCAGGCTCTGCTTCCGTGAGGGTCAATTTTGCCCCACCCTGCTAAGGAGAAAGGCTACAGCCTTGTGCTTTGTTTCTCTTAAGTACTCAGTCATTTGTGTCTTAGCAACCCATGGGAGAAAAATTCCTGAGGAAAAGAACCAGATCCAACCTTCAACATAAAGTGAAGCCAGTATGCCCATGGTCAATACCACAGAAGAGTGGTTTCTTAACCTTTAGTAGCAAGAATCAACCCTTTAAAGAGAGGTTCTCTCTTCCTTGGAAGAGGCTTGCACTTCAAAAATTGTCTGGATAAGCTGAGTTAGTCACTCAGTGAGCAGGGACAGTTGCACAGTGCAGTTCTGTGTCAGTATGGAGGCAGCCTCACCCCCCTGGAATGCTCATTCTTCAGGGAATGGTCAGGCACTGGGATCCGCAGCAAGCCTTGGAGCCATCTGGACCTGGCCCTGTCTGGACACAGGGGCAGCTCCTGACCTCTTCTCACAAAAGCCACCACTGCAGCCTTTCCCCTTGCTACCAAAACCTGGAAATGTAAACCTCACATGGTCACTAATCCAGCCAAGCTAGATCTTTTCCTGCATTCCTGACCAGACAAGAAATAGGGTGCACAGCAATGAAGGCTCAAGTACTTACGCATCTCTTGGCCCTTCCTGAGAGAGATCAAAGACCTGGCGTGGATTCAAATACCACATAAACATTTGGAGAACCTTGGTGCCCTGGCAAGAGAGAAAAATCAAAGGAAGGGAAATTATGAGTAGTTTAATGATCATTGGAAATAATAGTGTGCATTATTCTCTATATTTGAACTGCTTTTCTTCTTTCTGTGCTTTATAAAGGAAACATAAAACAAGAAGACAAAATAGAAAGTGGCTTAGCAAATGACTGCTCTGTAGAATAGCAACCCAGGACAAGGTGCACATGCAGGCATACAGACCAATTTCAACAACGTAGATCACTAATGGTTCATAAGAACAGGCATTTGGGGTCAGACCAAAGGTTCATCTCCCACAGCAACCTGTTCCCCTGCCTCTCACCACCTGCAACAAGAAGAAGCCTCTGTTATCCCACCTCACCCTCAGCCATCCATGACAGCAAGAAGTTGAACAAGATTGTAGCCAAAGTCTCCATCACATCGGACAGTGTCCTGCCCAATGTCCAAGCAAAGACAGTGCTCTGGCCTCCACCATCACCATGAAGATCATTCATAATTGTAACCTCTACCATCTAATGATACAGGAGTCAAGAACTTTGTGGGGTACAGCTGCCCAAATCATCCCTCACTTGGTGCAGTATGACCAGCCCATCACCTAAGGTATCATTTCTGTTTTCTCAAACTCTGGGGTTCATATTCCCACTCAATGTCCTTCCTTCACATTCTGCCCAGACACAAAGTGACAGTATCTCTTAGTAGCAGCACAGAGCTAAGAACTCTATGGGGTGAACTTGTACTCTAATTCAAGAATGCCTTTCAGACATGGCCTGAGGGTACACATCAGGAATTTTCCATAGCTCTCCCTTCTGAGGGATGGCTCTTCTGCCTGACACCTTCCCTGAAGTGGAGAACCAAGAATAGCAGTCATGGTACCTAGGAAAATGTATAAGAAGAGAGAAAATAAATGTGATGTTTGCCATAAGTATTCTTGCAGTCTCAGCTGTGTGCAGTTCATAGAACTCATGAACCAAAGGGAAGTAGAGAACTTCAGGGTTTTCACTTCCAAATATCTCGTCCAGCCTGTGTAAATGTTTAGCATCCACAACATCCTATTGCAAGGAGTTTTTCAGCTGAACTGAAACTGACTGTGATAAGAACCAGCTTTTTCCTTTTGTTTTGAATCAGTCTAAACAGTTTCATTTGATATCCTCCCTAATTCTTCTAACAGAAGAGAAATCAAGCAGTGCCTAGGCTACTCTCCATGCTCTATAGGCCTCTGTTGCGTCTTACATCAGTCATTTCTATTACAAGGCCCTGTTTATCAAAAGGCACTCAGATTCTTTGATATTCAAAAAGCAGCAGAACTAATCTGGAAAATGTTCACTTGGGTAAGTATTCATTCCAAGAATCCTAAGGAAGAAGTCTGCTGCATTTTAGTCGCTGAAACTTGGTCTCTATGGTACAGTACAAGACCAGTAATGATTTTTTTAGATGCCATAGGAATATGTCATTTCACATTCAGTAATTTCAACAGCCTTTCCTAGCAATGTTAAACCACTTTTTGGATAAAGGCAAGTCTAAAACTTCACTGGAAACCTAAATTTTCTGTGGAAAGATGAAATCTTCTGAAAACCTCGAAACTGTCATTTTAGATTCCCTCCAAGAATCTTAAGATAGGAGTACAAACACTCAAGCATCCATTCCAGTCATCCAACTCCACTGAAGTAGAAGGGCCATACCACAGCAAGCACCTTTTCTGAGGACTGCAGTTCAGGCATAGAGTCCTTCCTATCTGACTGGCCAAGAAATAGTCTCATTTGCAGAAACCCTCTTGTTAAACTTTCTAATCCAGACCCAGCTAGTACTCTTACCTGATTCCCTCCACTTTTTGGATTGACAAAAACCAGCAGTGGCTTCATGAGGGGAGAGGAAATAGGCTTTATCACAAAAGGCCGGCCTTTGTTGTCCTGAGAAACAGAAGCAAGAAACAGCTTTAGTACAAGTGATGTATCTTTCCTTGGCATAGCACACACAGAAGACCCAACCTAGCTCTGGCAAAACTGCCTCAGGTACTGGAAATAGTACAGCCATATCAATGTGGTGCTCAGATGAGAGTAATTTATCCATCTGCGACAACAGAATAAAATAAGAGGGGAAAAATATAATTTCAGGGTAGCACACAACTATTTCAAAATTTTTTGAGATTATTTCTGACATCATTCCCCATAATTATTCACACAACACTAATAATGTGTCAGATACAGTGTTATTTATAATACAAACAGTTTTTCCAAAGGAAAATAGAATGAGATAAGCTACTTGTTTCATTAATTCCATCTAACAGACAAGTTGCATAAGCACTTATTGGCAGATAATCTGCTCTCAAATCCTTGGCCTTGCTGCCTTCCCAGCTTTGAACAAATGCCACAGATGCAACATGGCATTATCAATGAGAAAACTATTTCCCTCCCTACTCCCTACCCCTGCAGGACACCCGAGAGCCCAGTAATGAGTTCACTGTTCTGGGCTCTTACAGACACAGATTCCAGTTTCTAGTTTGCAGTTCTCCCACCTTCAAGAAAGGACTTGAACCAGAGAGCCCTGGCTATGCAGGGGTGGATCTCTGTACACCTCTCCCATGAGGCTGTTTGTCTATATAAATAATCCACTAGGAAGGATCTGGAAGCAAGGTCTTCTATAAGACGCATGGTAAATCAAACCAATAGATCAATAATCTGTTTTCTCTCTCTGTGGTCCAATTTTAATATGAGATCCCCTGAAAAAGACATCCTCAAACCAGACCACAGCCTTGCACCAGTGCACTCACCATGAATTTCACCACCTCAGTTTTACACCCCTGTTCTGCTTAGTGGAATAAAAAGGGTGTGAGCTGAGTCTCTTACATCCCAAGGGAACACTCTTTCATTAGGGTGCTGGTTCTTCTGGAGACTGGCACATTGTTTCTTGAAAAAAATCAACTCAGAAAATAAAACTTCTCATACAAGTTTTCTCTCTTCTAACAACACATTCAATAGCATGGAATTTCCCAGGGAGGAAATATATTAAACACTTCAGTGAAAAAAAGGAAAAAAAACCCTAAAAACTTTTAAGTCTGTGTTTAGACATTTAAACAAAGGGAGCATGATTTCCAAAGCACTTTAATACCTACTTCATTTCCTCTTTTGCTGGCTTTTCGTTTAAAGGATGTTCTCTTCTTTCGCCGTGTTGAAGTCTTTAAGGAGTTCTACATCAAAAGGAAAAAGAATACATGAAAAGCAAAACAAAATTTAGAAGACAGGCCCAGAAAGAGCCCCTTTACAAATCTCTTCCATGCATGTCCACTTGGAGAATGATAAAAGTGTCTGGCACATGCTCGAAATTTAAATTACATGCGCTGCATGCTTTACACTTCCACACCACTGTTTATGGAGAAAGCCACACACAGAGACCAGACTGGTGCTTTGGAACTGGAAACTTTCCCACGCTGTGAGGGGGGGAAAAAAGATCAGATGCTCCCATAGACTCACATAACACCACATGTTGTACCTGCCAACCCTCCCAATAGGAGTAGGAGACGCCCGTTTCCCCTTCGGGGCTCCAGTCTCCTGCCCAATCAGGCTCGTCTCCTGGTATGGAGACCACCTGCATAAAGATGTAATAAAAAAAACATGATAAATAAGATATTTTTCATGTTTTTTTGTTTGCTTTTTTTTTTTTTTTAAAGGAAAGAAAACAAGAAGTTTTAGCTCTGGCAACCATTATGACTCAACATAACGTAGGCCACCATGGCATATGATGAGCTGTAGAGTCAGTTCCAACCTATCAAGAAACTTGTGTAATCATCTGCTAAGGAACAAACTGAACTGCTAATTTTTAAGGATATAAGTAAAGAAGGTGTTTGTGGAGTGATCTTTTGTTGGTTTTAATAACATTATCACTTAGATACATAGGAAAAAACCGTACAGCTGCTTGTATTTTTGAAGAACCTATTAAAAGAGAACTTATGTCGAGGCTATTCTCCAGGCAGGTGACAGTCTGCTCAGTAATACTGAGCAAAAAGGTGTTCTGGTGTGATAAGAACAGTCCAAAAAGGGGGATTTTATTATATTTTTTTAATTTATTTTAATTCACTAATTGAAGTTATACCTGCAGGAAACCTTAAACATTTCCATAATTGAAATTTTGTCTTATCGGAAATACTCCAAATATTTTTGCAGTATTTCAACTTCTAGTCTAACCATCACCAGAAAATAAAGTAGTATGAGGAATTAGAAGAAAGTTCATTGATTTTTTTTTTCTGGCTATAAGAAGGAAAGCAAGATTTAGCTCATCTGAAAGTTATTTCTGTCCTGACCTCGATCACAAGTGTACCACTAATGAAAGTCAACAAGCAGAGATCATCAAATCTGTAAAAAGTGATGTCTATTCTTAATCCTGCTCGTTATCCAACATCAAGAGGAATAGCTACTATGTTTGGTTTAATACACATCAACCACTTTAAGAATTTCAAGACTTGAGTGTGACACACCACATACACAAGTTAATGTTTCCACATCCCTGAGAAGAGAAACTAACAGCTATCTAACTGAAATACCTAAAGGCATTGTCCTTTATCACCTAGACCAAGAGAAGCATGCTGTAGAGCACATGGTCCCAAGCTCTCAGCATTCCTGGAGAGGGAAATAGTCATGACTTATATTGCTTACTGAAAATACTGAAGACAAGACAGCTCTGTAGAACAATTTCCCTTTTAGGCCATGTTTTGAGAAACCACCTAAAGAAGTGTTCGTACTCTTCCCTATTCTGATACAAAGTGATCCTGAGAACATGATAAACCATAAAGACTGCGCTATCAAGTGCATCAGCAATCCCATCTGCATGGTCTTGCATTGCCCTACCTCAGCAGTCACATTGACTGTAGGCAAAAGTCTTGATGTCAGCAGAAAGTTATGGGGGCATTACATTCAAAGCTGCCTCCCATGGGGGCCTTAGCCAAGTTCCCCAGGCATTCTCTGAAGGATTCTCCCTGGATTGGGGCAAAACACAGGACAGAGAGAGAAGATCTGTCTATCCACAGTCTTGTTAGCAGTCTGCTGAAAGCTCACACGCATACCAGAGGTAAAGGCAGTTAAGTAAAACCCTGACTAATTATAAAAGAATAATTTAAATAATGTTTAAATGCAGTTGCCATTAAATCCCACTATAATGTACCTAACAGTGGGGTGGGAAAAGGAATACAGCTATATTAAGAAACAGTTTAAGTCTAGGCCTCCATCCATTATTATAACCATTTTCATTTCCTCAAAACAGCACTAAATGCTGCATCTCAACCACGTTATTTCACCTCTTTTTAAAAATTTTTTAAACATACCTACACCTATGGTGTTAACAGAACCTAAAGCTTTGCTACAGTAATTGCAACCACATGTCCATAGCAGATGAATGGCAAAAGAGCTGCTTAAACATATGCAGGGTTTTTTTGCAAACATGCAGAAGAGTAACAGCCAAAGAGTATCAGCAGTCTTTGCATACTGAAGTGAAGAAATGGATACATAATACCTTGTTCACAGAACAAGGAAATGAGTATTTTGTAAACATATGATGTTATTCAGCGAGGTACCTGATAGCAAAGCATACCTTTTAAATGGGCACCATAAGTAAATCCTAACTTGCCTCTAGAGAGGAAACCTCTCCTTTGTGGATGTCAGTTTGTCCATCTTCAAAAAGAAGCACCACCATATAACGAGTTACCAGAAAACGAAAGAAAATATGCTTTATTTACTGATGGATCCTGTCGAGTGACAGGAAACCATCGGAGGTGGAAAGCTGCTGTGTGGAATCCCACACGACAAGTCATTGAGATTGCTGAAGGGGAAGGCGAATCAAGCCAGTTTGCAGAGGTGAAAGCCATCCAACTAGCCCTAGAGATTGCTGAGAGAGAAAAGTGGCCCATACTCTATCTCTATACTGACTCCTGGATGGTGGCTAATGCCCTATGGGGATGGCTGCAGCAGTGGAAGAAAACCAACTGGCAGCGCAGGGGAAAACCCATCTGGGCTGCTGCATTATGGCAAGACATTGCTGCACGGATAGAAAACATGACTGTGAAAGTACACCATGTAGATGCCCATGTGCCCAGAAGTCGTGCCACTGAGGAGCATCAAAACAATGAACGGGTAGATAAGGCCACCAAAATTGGAATAGCTCAGGTGGACCTAGATTGGGAGAGAAAGGGTGAGCTATTTATAGCCCGATGGGCCCACGAAACATCAGGGCATCTTGGAAGGGATGCAACATACAGATGGACTCGTGATCGAGGGGTGGATCTGACCATGGAGGCCATCACACAGGTTATTCATCAGTGTGAAACATGCGCTGCCATCAAGCGAGCCACACGAGTGAAGCCTCTTTGGAGTGGAGGGCGGTGGCTGGGGTTCCAGTATGGTGAAGCCTGGCAAATTGATTACATTGGGCCATTGCCACGAACACGCCAAGGCAAGAGTTACATCCTCACCATGGTGGAGGCCACAACTGGCTGGCTGGAAACGTACCCAGTAAACCACGCCACGGCTCGGAACACAATTTCAGGTCTTGAAAGACACATTTTGTGGCGACATGGAACCCCAGATAGAATTGAGTCAGACAATGGGACTCATTTTCGAAATAATCTTATTAACTCCTGGGCAAAGAGGCATGGCATTAAGTGGATATATCATATTCCTTATCACCCACAGGCCTCTGGGAAGATTGAAAGATATAATGGACTGTTAAAAACTATGCTACGGGCACTAGGTAATGGGACATGGAAGCATTGGGATGTGAATTTGGCAGAAGCCACTTGGCTAGTCAATACTAGGGGATCTGTTAACCGCCCTGGTCCTGCCCAAACTAAACCCTTAGACACTGTGGAGGGAGACAAGGTTCCTGCACTACACATAGGAAAGTGGCTGGGGAAGTCAGTGTGGGTTGCGTCCCCCATGGGGAAGGGCAAACCCATTTGTGGGATTGTCTTTGCCCAAGGACCTGGGTGCACTTGGTGGGTAATGCGGGAGGATGGGGAGACCCAGTGTGTGCCCCAAGGTGACTTAACCTTGGGGTAAGAATAATGCATGTTGGAAGTTGTATGTTGCAGGATGTAAGTAGCAGAAGGCACATGAGCTGACGAAGAACGAATTTCAGCAAGGGGCAAGAAAAAGGCCACAATGAACAGGGATGGTGCCAGTCCTCGACAATCAAGTTTACTATTCCTCCTGCCCTGACCCCACATTCTGCTGGAAATGGAGACTACCTGGAAGGATGTGAAAGGACAGGAGATAGTAGTTAATGTTATGGGGATGGTTTAAGGATGTAGCTTAAATTGCATGTGTGAGTAGGAAAGGATTTCTGAGCATGATGCAAATGGTATGGAATAAGGGGTGGAAATTGTATTGGGTCTGACTGGGGTAAAGCTCACAGGCCTTACACTGCTGTACTTTGCTTTGGTAGCTGGCGTTGATAACAGAGCAGTGTTTTGGCTACTGCCAAGCTGTGCTGTCCCTCTGACATTCCTTCCCCACTGAAGGGGATGGGGGGGGCAAGATCCTGGGAGGGGACACCAGCAGGCCAGCTGACCCCAGTCAGCCAAAGGGATATTCCATACCATATGACATCAGCTCAGATATATAAGGGAAGGAAGAGAGGAGGAGGGAGAGGCATTCGGGACTTGTCCATGTTTACCTCCCCGAACAACCATCACGTGTGCTGGAGCCCTGCTTCCCAGAAAGTGTCCGGACATCGCTGCTGATGGGAAGTAGAGATTGATTGTTTTCCCTTCTGCTCTTGCGCGCGCAACTTTCAACTTGCTTGTTCTATTCTTTTTTTTTTCCCCACTGTAATAAAACTGCCTTTACTCACCCTGATAGTCTTTTTCAGTATTATCCTCTCCCCTCTCCCAGCGGGAGGGGGAGTGATAGAGTGACTGAGTGGACACCTGGCCCCTGGCCAGGGTCAACCCACAACATCAGTATAGCTCTCAGAAAGCTTAGGTAGATGAACAGAAGAATTGGAGTCCTTCTTGTATGGTGCTGGATGGTGCAAATGTCATGGACTGCCTCAGACAAATCCAATGAAACCTTTCAACATTTTCCTTTACGACATTTCAGCCTCAGTTTTCAAAGGCTTTTAGCACGCTGATTTTCAAATTACTTAAACACCTGGGAAGGTCAATCTTGACCATCTTCTGGTTGTTCACAAACCACTATCAGACAAGCCAGCTGCACTCAGCAATTGAGGAAATAAAGAAACAAGCCCAGAAATATAAGTATTCACTAGAACTAGTTCACAATCCTCAAAGCAGAAGAAAACACCACGTTTACTCACCTTGAACAGAAAAACCTTGGAATTTTACAGTTACTGCCTTTGTCTTCCCAAACAGAAGACAGACTGAATCAGTAAATCCATCAGCCAGACCCTCCTTATCATCTACTTTTCTCCCACAACACAAGCCTATAGCAAGTCCACTGCCAGAGCTAACACCACTTTGACTACCAAACCACACCTATAACAAAATACCACCAGTCAACAGGGGGTGACCTACTTCACAAACTAGGAGATGGAATTGTTTTGAACCCCAGCAAAACAGAGCTGGTGTCAAAGCATTGTTAACAACATAGAAATACTGGAAATCAGTAGAAAAGTTACAGAAGTGGCTCATATTATGGATAATGTGGAAGAGGTATCCGGAGTTTTCCATTCATGTGAATGGGTCATTACACACAGGGCTACCATCAATTCCAAAACTCTTTGAACCATTCTGAATATTCTTCATCTTGCAATCAGTTGCTTACAGGAAGAAAAAGCTCCCCATTTAGAACATAGTTTGTCAGCACAAATTTTTTCTTAACCAATTACACCATAGTGCTTCACTACCACAACATTGCTGGCAATGAGACACAGAGTGTGGCCTTTGTGCAAGCCTAATATTTGAAAGGTGGTGACCTACGTTGTACAAAATAAGCATGGAAAACCATTTTTGTGGCAATCAAAAATAAAAATTATAAAACAGGGCAAGGTTTTGCTACAAAAATCCATCTTATTTACTTAAAGGAAACCACAAACAAACAGGATGCAGGCACCACTAAAATCAATTTTATGTGAGCAGGGAATTCAGTTCAGAAGTTGTCTGTGACCAATGGAAGTGGTTAATTAGAACTGAGGAAATATTTTATACCCAAAAAGCTTCTAGCCAAATTTATTCTGACTGTGGAATATGTGAAAAACAGATTGCTGGTTACACATTCATTTTTTTAATGTGAAATTACAAAAATTTGTAAATATTGTGCTTGTACTCTCTGGATTAAATGAAGTGAATATTTCATAGTGTTTACCAAACATTTCTATAGGGTGAAGAGGGTCATAATACATAGAAGTAGAGCTGGCCAGAAACAGCAGGAGAGGAAAAATATTTCCTAATAAAACAATAAATAAGAAAACAAGACTTCTGCGAAAAATCTGAAAACATCCAAAAGATGCATCACTATTTTCTAAAGTAAAAAGTATGCATTTTCCATAACTCCAATGGGTGCTATTAAGAAGCTTCATGGAAATGCACCCATTGTCTCTTTTAAATATAATTTTGATCTATTTAATGCTTCAGCTACTCAGGATAAGGTTTTGCATACTACTGACCATGAATTTCAAGTACTGGAGATGTGATGGCAAGTTAATAATGAATTGAAGTACTTTCTCTGCTCTCATGACTCAGGCACACAAAGCTAACAGATACTTTCTTTTAGTTTAACATTTTAAGCCTTTGTTTAAAATATATTTTTCCATAAATTATAATTACCTAGATTAGATTTCTTTTTTAATTTGAAGTTTTAAAAAATAATAATGGACAAGAAAGCAAATTCTCTACAAATATTATAAGGAAGGTACCCTGCTTTGGGCAAAAGCCAAATAAAAAAAATTACACATCAGGGTTTGCTTGGTTTGTTGGTGGTTTTTTTCCCTTTTTTACTAAAAAAAATTTAAAAATTAAAATTAAAAGGATTGAAGAAAAGCTTCTTTTAATAAGGTCAAACATGGATACATCTGTCAAATACCACACAGTTGCTGAAAATTAGCCAAGGATATTTAGTCCCTGCCAAGGACTCAAACATTCCTCAACAAAAGAGAAAAAATATTTCTCTGGAGGAAACTGAGTAAAACAGAGAAAGAAGAGTGTGGGGAAAATCTACAAATGGCAAAAAACCCTTTTTCCTCAGAGTGGAGGTGGCTAGGAATCTTGCTATGCTCTCTCGACCTAAAGGAGAAATAGAGACCTCTTTGGTTGACTTTTCATTTACTCTATTTGTATACTCATATATTTCCCCTTCCCCCTGCACCTTGTCTTTAACAACCAGCTTCCTACTCATGCCCAGATCTGCTGGTCTCATCCCTAAACTGGAACTAAAGACAGGGTCACAATTTAGGCCTCTGACCTTTTTCCAGTTTCATGGACTATTGTCTTTGTGCATTGGCTACAGCATGAAGTTCTTAGCTTCTTCTTGACAGCCAGAAGGCAGAGTCAAAAAGCCCAGGGCACTTCCCAAGGATGGACTGAAATAAAAAATATTATTCTGAAATAAAAATTTAACCAGCATTTCCAACTCCCTGATATGTTCTGTGTTTGTGTCTTTCAGCTCAACTTGGAGTGAAAACAGACTTTCAAAAAAAAAAAAAAAAAAACTTCTTGCATGATGTGGACCCCCTTTTAATTTTTGGCCAGCTCTCTTTTGGATATCTTCCTGTTGTGTTCACCAGTGAATTACCCTCTCCAAGACCTACCACATCCATCAGAAAAGATTTGAAGTCCAATGCCTGTTACGTGCAACTCAATGAGCATGTGGGCTTACTGCTGACTGTGCAAGCACTGGTGTAAGACCTGATTCTTTACATGTCCATTAAAGGCAAATTCAGAGGGATGCCAGTCCAGACACAGTCAATTCTTACTGCAGTTCAAGTGAACATTTGTGAAGTTTTTCCCTGTATTTGCTCAGCTCTATTTAGTGAAACATGCTTGACTGCCTACCACACAGGATTTCTTGCAGTATGCTTGCTGAACTCACGGTTACAGGAACAACTCTGAGCTGAATTAGCTCAGAACAAGTCATGTTTGTTGCTAATCATCCCAAACAGGGAAATTTGCTGAAGGACTGGGTGCAGGGGAAGGAGGATACAGGTTTGTAACCAGCATGGATGTATGCTGGGTTTCAGAGATAGAGACAAGGTTGAACAAGCATGCCTTGTTGAAGAAGGACCAAGCAGAGAAGCCAGGCTGGCCCTGCACAGCCAGACAGCTTCAGAAACAGACATCAGCATGCAGTTACCTGAGGTTTCTTCACCTTAATGATCCAGGTGGGAGGCACAATGACAGCAGCATGAGCCCCCAGGGAACATGGTTCCTCAATGTGGTGAAGCATGAAACAGGTGACTTTGTTATGGAACTGGAAGAGAGGGAAAGAGTAGAGTCAAGAAAGAGGACAATAAAGACAAAGGGGAAGCCTGGAGAAGAAGAAGAGGGTGATGGTACAAAAACTGGAGCAACATTCCCAACTCTACCATCTTCAGGTCCTTCAAATCATGGAGATTTAGGAACATGTAACTAAAGATTATCTTCCTAAGCCATGCTTTCTTACAGAAAAAAAAAAAGCCACAAACAAACCAAGCTAAACAAAAGCACCAAACCAACAAACCAAAAAAACCCCACAATTACTCCTAGTTAAACCCAGATCACAGTCCTCTGAAGTATTATGCACTTACCGCCAGCTTGCACCAGGAACAACTGATGGCCACAATTTCTTTACTATGGAAGGAGAATTTCTGCTGAAAGCTCTAGAATAACCAGGGGGGAAAAAAAAATTAAATTCTTCTTGACTATAAGAAAATATATACCTCTAACTCTAGCCAGGTGACTGTGCTAGGCAATCAGATTTTGGGGGGATAAAACAATTACAGGAGGTAACAGAGAAGGTTCTTCCTCTGGGGTATATTCACACAATCCTTTTAAAAGGATTTCTGCAAAAGTGTATGCTTTTCTTTAAATTTTTTGTAGTTAAAAACAATGGAAGAAATAGAGAAGGAATGTCTATTTTAATTTTAATGGATTTCTACAGACCTGAAAGTTTCAGGGAATGTTTTGACAGGGAAATGAAGTAATTAAGTTTATAATTTTATTGAATTGACTCAGATTAAAATCTTTCCAATAAGTTCCAAAATAAAACAATATGGCCCGATTCAGATCACACAATTAAAATAAAATATTTCCTTACATTTTTAAAGATAAAAATGTCCACCCCAACCAGAAAATGAGATTTTTTTTCTCCTAGAGAGGAGCTTCTTTCTACAGAATGCAATATGACTTTGCTGTAAATTCTAAGGCTGGAAAAGACAATTGTGTCACATATATCTGTTGCGGTGGTTCAAGCCCCCAAAAACCCTTTCCCCTCCCCAGGAAGCTCGGGGGTGGTTTGCCCTGTGGATGGGCCGGGCTTCCCAGGGGCTGGCTACCCTGTCCCCACCTGCCACTCTCCTGTCTATCATCTTTAGGCTCCAGAAAGTTCACTGTTACATAGTACTTGATTGTATCATCCCCTTGCCGATTTTCCCTTCTCCTCCCCCTTCCTTTCCCAGTTGGTTCCAGTCCCCCGATCCCCCCCTGGTTCCTCCCCTGAGCCCGTCAGTGATTGGTTTGTAATCCCTCAATAAAAGTCTGATGCAGAGGGCGCCCCGGGTCTTTTGCCTGGATGCCCAGAGAGCTGGTAACACTGCGTTACAGTGTCTCTATTATTCCGGGGCGAAAGAACCCTCCCGCGATACTCCAGCTCTTTGGTTACAGTGTCCACCGTAAAGGGGGATGCGGCCTGCGGCCAGGGACCTTAAGGTCCACAGCAGTGAACCCGCTCAGGTCAGGGACACTAGCCTGTAAACACCGTGGGGCTGCAGTCAGACCCTGGTGGGCAGCTGGCCGGCCCACGCCATCGGCCACATATATCTTTCTGCATCTAACACAGGCAACAAATAATAAGATACAGTCTGTAATTTTTAATTGAGTTAAAGCTTATTTTAGTCAGAGAAAAAAATTGAGTTGTGTTGTTGACTGGAGAGATGGAAAGTCCAGAATTTCATTAAATAGTTTGTCACAGTCACCTTTACTACTTAGATTTCAGATTTGCAGTTGGCTGGATCCTTTATTCGTGGGCTTCCATCAAGCCTCTTTCTACCTCTGTAAGTAGCCCATCACTACCCAGAATTTTCTAATTTAATCTTTCTACCAAATGATGAATTTGTGAGCCAGTTTTCTTTTCAACAAGCTGAGTAATACCTAAATCTCCTACACGCTGGACAATGCTCAAGACCCAATGCAAAAAAGTTATAAACTGATTTAATAACATCTAACAAGTCATTGCTACACTGTTTCTGTTATTAAGGTCCTTCTTATCCTGCAGGACAAATAAGCCTATTAGTGCTCAGTGAAATTACAAGGTCAAGCACACCAAGAAGGAGAATTAAATAAACAACCAAAAGAAAAAAAAAATGCAGAGATGCCTTGGTCTTCTTAAGTGAGGGATTGAGCTACAATCTGTCTCTACAGGCTGGCTGAGGACAAGCCTGTTGTTATTCAGAAGAGGAGGAGGCTCTACCTGCCTGCCCACCATGCAGGAGGGACATCTTGCCGCTTCTTCTACAGGTGTCCCCAGCATGTACTCAAACCAGTTTGCCACATGGATCTCCCCACCAAGACCAGCTCCTGAAAAGGCTTGTGTCACCTCTGGCTAGATTTTTGTGGTTTTGTTTCAATCCTTCCCCTTATGCCTCAAAGTTTACATTCAGAGAAATTCAAGGAGTAGATTCTTCGTAGTGATGGTGATTTGGCATATTCAGGTTTAGCAATGGGTTGTAGTGAAGTGGCTTAACAAAGACAAGCTGGCCAGATGCTTCTGGCTGGACACATCTTGTCTGCCATTCAGTGTGGGCATCAGAACAGAGTGACAGTAACTGTGATACAAGTGTTGGGACAGAGGTCTGACACTGGACAAAACACTCTTTTCTCATTTACTTACTCTAGTGCTTCACAAGGTTTCTCACAAATCTCACTCCTCCTTGTTCCAAAATGCATTAAAATTTTAAAAAAAAAATTATTTCAGTCCCTCATGGGCACGAAATGTTTTGGTTTTTTCTGCTTTGTAACAACCAGGAGGAAAACTCTTCTCTCCCAAAATATCCACTATTAAAAATCTAATTTCAGTACATTAAATCCACAGCCCATCAGTTGTGCATTTTAAACATATGGATTGAGCAGCTTATCTGGTTCTGGGTGGACTGTTTTTCATTTATTTAGTAAGTCATTTGGCTTTTAGGGAGTCATTAGAGAAAATGATACAGCAATAAAAACATATAAACGATAAGTAGCGACAAACCAACACTTTCCTTCCTTTAATTGCTTTACAAATATGAGCTAATTCTTCCTAAGGATACAAGTTTCAGGTAAGATAGCATTTATTTGAAAGCTAGCTTTACAAATAAAGCAATTGATAAAATAAACAGTGCCCTGTAAGTCACAGTGAGATTTGACAGGGACTATTGGACTGAAACACAGTAACCTTCCATATTTTGCTAGAAATCATATTTTCTGCTTTCTCTGAGTGAGAAGGAAAACTGAGTTTCAGATGTCCTCAATCATGCAAGGAGGTCTTCTGCACCAAATTAGAAATTTTGGGACAGAAAATGAATTTCACCTTTTTGAGAACATCAGCCTAACAGTATATGATTAGCACTGATTCTCCAGTAAGCAATCCCTCCACAACACATGAAACCCCATGTAGTAAGCTTCTCCTGTAGAAATAAACAGTTGTGCACTCCAGAAAAAGTGTACTTGTAGGAAAAGAGCACCCGATTGCCCACAAAACCAGCTTGTGTTGGTAATTCAACTTGTCTGAATAGTCTGGATTAAAGTACAAATTAAGATAGACACCCATGCACCAAAAATAGTGCATAGGGATTACTAGTTCTGATATGTTTTATTTATACTCTCACAAGTATTTATCATGAAATACTATTTTCACACCAGTGTTAGGGCTACTAATAATTTTTTTTTTGCAAGTATTGTCCTACAATAGTTTTTTTTGTCTTTTTAGTGCTCTTAGAGATACCCTAATGCAACATAACTGTAGGAGAGCCAGGTATTATTACAACTCGAATACAGACTGCAACAGAAACACTTAGATGGTGATCTCTGCTAAAATAACAAAGAACTAGAATGGCCTTTCAAGTACTAGAAATTTCAGTCCTGACTTTACATGCAGCTCTGCAGCAATCCACAGGCCTTTAAAGGGACCAGTAACAGAGAGACACTGTAGACACACACTACATCTGTATGGAAGACATCCCTCTCTGGACACCACAGAAGGTTAAAGAAATAGTGTTTGTTTAGCATTATGGTCCAAAATGTGTTTTCAATCTCAGAAAATCCCTCAGCCACTGCTAACTGGAAGTATATGAGAAAAAGATTCTTTTTCATTCATCCTTAAGCTTCTATTACTGCACAAAGTTATTAGATAGATGCTGGGCCACATGATCTGAGCATTTTTATGTTTGTCCTGGGTTGACTGTAAGATGCTTGTATCCCCAATCATCTGTCCTGCTTATGCTGGGTATTAAGTTCTGTAGCTTTAAGTTAGGCCCAGAGAGACAGAGTGAAGAGAGTAAAGGGGGGGAGAGAAAACACACACAGTTTGTCTACAGGAGTTACACCTTACTCCCCCGGAAATTCCTTCGGAGACTGCACTCAAAGCGGGGACAGTGAAAGAGAGATAAGCTCTCTGTGTGCTCTCGGAGATTTTTTTGCAGGTTAGAAGGAATAATCCCCGAATTGGCGAGCCAGACAAGGACGTCTCGGCGATTGATCAGAAATTATATGTCAAAGGTACTTGGTGCAGCTTTGCTGAAAATACACGGTCCGCATCTGTCATGTACCCCAGGGAGCTCCCTAAAGGAGTGTTCCTGATCTGTGGGGACCGGGCGTGGGCGGGAATCCCTCCTCGTCTGCATGGAGGCCCGTGCACGCTCGGCCGTCTGTCTATGCTGACACCGGGAAGGACCCAGCTACTAGCTTGGAAGAATAACTCTAATTTGGTCCGCCAAAAAAGAGCCACCCATGAATTAGATCAAAATTGTGATAGCAGAGTTACCTCCTGGTCCTTCTCCAAGAGGGTTGCTGCTTCGATATTTCTACCTTGGGTGGCAGCAGCTAAGGCCCTCGGTGAGCTTACTCACCTTGAGTGTTGGGTAGGCAAACAAGCCAATTTAACATCCAAAGCACTTGCGGACCTCCTTGCCGACGAAGAGACAACCAGGCAGGCAACATTACAAAATCGAGCTGCTATTGACTTTCTCCTACTCGCACATGGCCACGGATGTGAAGAATTTGAAGGACTTTGTTGTTTTAACCTCTCTTCACATTCCCAGAGCATCCACAAAACCATACAACAGATGCAAGACCAGCTTCATCAACTCCGTGAGGAAAATAAAGACTGGCTGGACAATTTGTTTCATGGTTGGGGCATCTCTGACTTGATTGGCCAAATTATACGGACTCTTCTATGGACTTTTCTCATTATTTTTATTGTCTTATGCTTTCTGGGATGTTTTAAAAGTTTTGTTGTTTCTTTCGTTAACAATACACTTTCTTTAAAGAAAAAAGAAGGGGGAGATGTGGTGGTGCTTGAGGTCCCGAAGGGCTCGGTCTCCCCCGAGAAGCTGTGGAATAAAGGTGCCCAAGTTTAAAGTCTCCCCTGGGGAGGAGACACAGGTGGTTTTGCCCCGCAGGGGGGTTGAGTTTCTCAGGGGTGGTTCCCTCTGTTAGTCCATTTGTTGATACACCTGCCACTCTCCTGCCACTCATATTCTGCTTCCAGAAACTTCTGTTACACTCAGTTATTGATTTGTTCCCCCTATTGTCTGTTATTCCCCCTCCTCCCCCTTTTCTCCCCAGTTGGTCCCCGTCCCTTGGTCCCTCCCTGGTTCGTCCCCCATGGTGTTCTGTGATTGGATAAGACCCTCAGAATAAAGGTCGGTGCTCAGAGCTGTTCTGGGTCTTCTGACCCCGGACGCCCTTGAGTGCAGTTTGCCTATGTGCTTCTGTGTCTTGAATTACTCCGTGCAGCAGAAGACCCCTCCCCGTTTTCTCCAGCCACGTAGCTGACAGTCTGCTCCTAGCGAGCGACTCGCAGCTGGGGACATCCGATTCCCCGCAGCCGTGGACTTGGCGCTTGGCAGTCAGGGACGCGAGCTTTTGCAGGGAGAGAGAGACTTTGTTTCTTTTGCTGTTTTTTTTTTCCTTCTAGGACTGTTCAGCATCTCTGTGGTCCAAGACATCAGGACAATCCCCCCCGGGGGCCCCCCAACTCTGCAACTGGGCCTGGCCATCGGCCCCAGCCTCTGGAGGGACTGAGGCTGACACAGCCACACCCACAGAAGGACTCTCTGGATCCACCATCTCTTCGGAGAAAGGAGAGGTTTCATTGTTTTATATCATTCAAATCTTTTTTCCATACTTGTGAATATTCTGCTTGTTAAATAAATAGTTTTTTCCACTTTTTCTCTAAGGAAATCTTTTCCCGAACCGGTTTGGGGGAGAGGTGGCTGGAATTGGCTTGTCTAGAGGAGACCCCCTCGGAGGTTTCCTCCTAACATTTGCCCTAAACTAGGACAGTGTTGTATTATAGAAAGATAAAAAAATTATCCTTATTTCTCTGATGATCCCAGGTAACAAACAGCTAACAGCTATGAAACTTTTTTCCCATGTCTTCAAGAGAAAGAAAAGAATTCTTAAACATCTTGAATGGTGTGGATCCCATGGCTTGGGAACACTTAATTACCATCTCTTCCAACACAACAGCTATGAAGCATTAGGAAAAAAACTAATGTGTGACAGGTTTGAAACAGCCAAATGTAGTTCTTCTCATAGCATGCAGTTAAGTTCAGGAATTTCTTGCTAAAGGATGTTGTAAATGCTACAACTTTACATGAACTCAAGGTTCAACAAGGCAAGACCACAGGAAAGAAATTATGATAGACTGTCAACTATAAAGGCATGATTTCTGGAAATTCATAAGACAAAAACGGAAATAGATTGCTTGGTTACAGTGCACATTCCAGGCCCCCTTCCCTGATATCAATTTCTCTGTATAGTACTTCAGCAGTAAATCAGTGAAATTACCCTTGGGAAGAAGAGTAAAAACCTAAAGCATAGATGAGTTTATTTAAGCTGTATTTGCACTAGCAAGTAGTGTGTAACTGGGTAGTACAGGCTCTGTTAGTGCTCAGAGGATTACACACCAACTTTTTCAGATAATTTTACTTTGGATTAGCTGTAGTCTGGTCCTGTGGACTGAATTCCCACCAGTAACTGCAGAGTGAACTTTCAATTAAGTTAATCTTAAAGGAATTCAATTCATTTGTTACGAGACTGTCCCACACATGAACCATTGCAAGTGATGATAATAAGGAAAATTTCTTTCAAACTGCACTTCAGATCTAAGGTGGAACATTGACAGACACCTGTGTACTCAATTTTTCAGGAAGCATCAGCCATGGCACATAATGGCACAGAGAATATAAAGCCACAAGGTTATGCTAAGAGTATGGGATGCATTAATTCCTACCCACTTGTGTATGATTCAAAGCATGAGATGGGTATATCCTGAAAACTTTCTTTATTTGAACTGTTATTAATGATCATTGAAACACTTCACCATTCCATTCCAGGCATGGGATAGGATTATTACACAATGAGATCTATCAGAATCCTTAGGTATTCTATGAATAATAGTTTCTTTTATTGCTTTAAATTTACTGTTGTTCTATTCCAATGATATCTCCCCTTTTTCTTGCAAGACAAGAGGATAATAAAGGTGGTTCTTACTTGGAGGTTTTTGAAATGTTATAGCAGAGCACATGTATTTTGCTGTAATAGGAGGCTGCTTTGCCAATAAATATAACCAGGTTTTTTGTTATAATTTTCTCTAATTCTTTGTTTCCTGGAAAAGAACAACTCTACTACAACATACTCATATTATTCTTAACTGAATAATTCTTATTTAGGGGAAAAACTGAGATTTTCTCTGAATTTCTCTATTTTCTCTGTTTGATGGTTGGATTTGATGACCTATATCAACCAAGGCTGCCCATGTGAACATACCCAGCACAGATTTTACATGATAGCCAGTAAGTACTCTCATTGCAAAATCAACTCCAAATGCCTGTAGGGGAGATCCAGGCCAAGAAGGCAAGGAAGGATGGCAAAGTCATACCCTAAGAATGCTGTATGCAAACTGCCTTGCTGCACCACTCCCATGGTACTTGCTATAAAAGGGCATCACATTTTTATTGCACATCCTATTGCAACTGGTAGCTGACAATCTGCATGAGTATCCAGATACAAATCGCATTTTCCTCTGACTGCAGTGCTGTGCCATGGAGAGGAGACATGGACTTTCTTAGTAGTTGTAAAGAGGGAGGCAAAAGTATAATATAGTGCTAGAGAAAGTATGTTAAATCCCTGTAATTTAATTTTTCAATATCTCTCAATATATTTCAGGGATTCATAATGTTTCAGAAGAAAGACCTTCAGTAGCTAAAGTACTTCTTCCCCCTTTTTATAGCTTTTTAGAAATAAATGTTTACAATCTATGAAGCAGAGAAAACACAAAGCAGTCTCACAAATCTTAGAGTCTGCTGGGGCAGAAAGAAAGCAACAGCCTTTCTTTTCCAGGAGCCTAAAAAATAGGCCATCACAATTTTGGCACAGAGGACAGCACTGCAAGAACATCATATTAGTACAGGGTTAGCTTAGCAATTAAAAAGGCTCGAGGAGTCACAGCTTTCCTCCTCCTCATTTTCAGCAGCCAGTAAACCACAACCTCCCAGGCCAAATGATGTGTTCATTCCTGCAGATGCAGCTGCCTTTCTCTTCCCACGAGGGAATCAGGACTGTTATGCTCAACATCTCAGGCTTGTCATTAGCTATTAAAAGAGGCCAAGTGTTTGTGATAGAAAAAAATATGCAGTGACTAGAAGGACCTACTGGCTGCCCTGAATTCCTAAGTGTCCTGTGTCGTGCTGGTGCTGTGCTGGAATTCTCACCTTTCCACACTGCTTACATTTGCCTTCCTGCCTCCGCCGGTGCACCCAGTGATGCCGCACAAAGTTCTGCAAACAAGGACAAAAATGTTATAGGAAACATTGGCACCTTGCACTCAGTGGTACCATCCACGTGAAATTTGTTAACAGACACCAAAGAAAAAGTCCCTTCAGCCAGTGGACGAAATCCTGGAGCAAAATGTGCAGCAGGCACAGCAGGAAACCTCGAAAACCACCAAAACTGTAGGAGGAAAAAGGACAAGGTAGTGTTTTCTTTATCCACGTTGAAATGCGGCCACAACTACTTCCTCTTCCTCGGTATTCAGGTTTTTAAATATTTGATTTTATGTTAAAGATACTTCTAGAGGGGAAAAAAATAGACAAAGAGAGAACAAGAGAAAGGAGAGGGGAATAGGTTAAAAAAAAAAATAAAAACACTAGCTCTAAGGCCAGGAAGAAAAAAAATGCTACCAAAAAAAAAAGGAAAAAGACAAAATAACTGAATGAATGGGCAAAATACAACAGAAAGGTTAAATGGTTTCTGTCAGTGTAAGTAATAGAGTGATTCAGCGAGAATTCATTTTACATTTATTCTGGAGAGAGGAACATGTTCCACTGGGAACCAATTCTCTAGGACTCTCAATCTAAAAGCACTTCTGCAGCTGCACACCAGGGGGATCAGCACACGTCAAATGAAAAGTAATCATTTATCCATACTTACTTCTTTTGGAGATCTGGAGCCTCCTTCTCGGAAAGTCGGTTTGCAGCGAAAATTAATCTGGCATTGAAATAAAAGTGTTAGAACTTAAAGTGACCTGAAAGGAAATTTATTCCAATATTTTGATCTAGGCTAGACTTCCAAAATATTTATTATCTATTAAAATATTACCTTCACTAGGTGAAAAAAAAGTAACTTACCTGGATGTCAGAAAAATCTCTTTTCATATGCCATACCAATTCTCCTTGCTAGACCTCTACACAGCCCCCATCTTCACTAAAGCTATTGCTGCCTACTCAGTTCAAATATTTAAACTGCCTCCTCCTTCTAGAAGGAAACTTCTTCATCTGTTTTGTTTTTCTGAAGATCATTTGCAAACAAGTGCAGACCAGCTGAGGTCTCAAAAGTTAGTGGGTGCTGGAAATCTCACTCTGTAAGACCTTTTTGCACATCCTGTCTTTATGTCTTCATAAACAAAATCTGTGGAGAAATTGTCACTTACCCAAAGAACCATGCAAATTCTCATAGATTTCTACCTTTTCCTTAGATAAGGATGTTTTCATCCACCTCCCCAGCCACAAATCATTTAAGGAACCTTGTATTGCCTCATGCAGTGCTGTTGCCAGTTCAGATGGAAGAGGAAAGTCAAAGACAACAACAGCAGCTTCCATAAATGGAAAACATTTTTAGGAAGGTGAAGAGAAAAAATTATTTCCTTAAAAAAAGGCAGTCTAAAAAAAGGTTTTGAGAAAAGAAAATCTATAGAAATAAGAATAGAGGGATGTAGAAATTTAAAAATATACTGAAGAAGAGAGATGCCTGAAAAAAGACCAAATTATCTGTGCAGTAAGGATGCACTAAATGAAATAAATCCAAATTTGAGTTGACTTTAAAGAATTAAACATTTAAAGATAGTGCACAGCTATACTTCTGTTACAAAGGTAGGAGGGCCAAGTTTCTCCAAATTTAAATACAACCCTCCCCAAATAAGTTCTTCCCTCATTCAATATTTGCCTTCAAAATAATAGCTCTAGGGAGAAAAATAAAAATAATAATTTTTTTAAAGGCACACACAAAAAATATGTAAACAAAATACCTAGTACTTATAAAGAAATGAAAGGCATTGTAAGTTTTCTTCCATTACTCTTCACCTGGAATTGCAATTTGTTCTTTTACTGCTCAGTCATGGCAGGCTGGAAAGACCCAGCTTATATTTATTTTACTTAAAATGTGCACCTTTGCAGAGATGGCCAAGCAGAAGTCTTTGGTACCAGTTTTAAACTTTATAGACTTTATAACAACCCTCTGGCAAGAGGTGGATTTCAAGGTCTCCAAAACAGCACAGGCAAGCTGGGTTTTACCTAAGTGCTCATTTTCTCTGGCTGGCAATGCCACCAACTCACTGGGCTATGGAAAGTCAGCACTGCTGGTGATGAAGGAAGTCATGAAAAATTCACTGGTAACATCTTGTGCTGAAAGCATGTGCTAATGTTAATTTCACTGTGGATAAAAGCATCAGGGATGGAAATGGTACCTCTCCAACTTGGTATTATAGCAATCACTGTGGGATTTGTCAACAAGAGTCCAAATACTTGGAAAGGAAAAAGCCCTTTCCTTATAGGGTTGCTGCTGTAAATTTGTTATGCATCAGCTTCTTTTATGAAGAACAACATTGCTAAACATATAGGAGTGAAAATGAAGCTCTAATGAGAGCAATGGGGAAATTCCCACACGTATTTCTTTGCACATATCCCACCAGGAATGAAAAGGGTGGGGGGGAGATTTCTCTAGCACATTTCCAGTAAGGCATAATGAAGACAAGTCTCTGAGGGGAAGACTGAAGTCAGTGATAGATACTCTGTAGATGCTTGGTTGTGATCAGGGATCCTTGAAGGAAATGAGAAGCAGGACAGATGCTCACAGAAATAATGGTACTATAAAGGAAAGGTTTGATGTTTTCCATTTTACAGACAAAAACTTGAATTCTGAAGGTTTGAAGAGAAAACAGTATAGTCTAGTAAATACAGGGGGAAAGGTTCACACTAGCATCTTATGCTGCACTGCTCATAATAAGTATAGCTGTCATACATTGAATTATGCTGGCTTTAGTTGGGGAATTGTAAAAGGCCAATTTTGTACATGACAGCTTTTTCTAGAATCAATTTTTAATCTAGAAGTAGAGGCAATTTATTTTTTAAACATTAAAGGTGTGAAAGCATTCTGTAATTTTTGTTCTTTGTTTGGTTTTGGATTTTGTTCGTTTTGGTATTTTTTATGGTTTACAGGGTTAAAAGAAATATACTTAAAAAAAAAAAAAAGGTGAAATTTCAAGCCAGCTTTTTCTCACAAGTGCATTGTTAAAACAGCTGTGAAAGCTTATTTTGGCATAGAGTGTTTTCCAGGCTGAAACCTCACTAAAAGAATTAAAAGCGTGTTGGCTACGTCAGGCTGCAGAAGATGGCAATGTCTCACCTTCTCTAACTGCTCCATGCACGTGTTGTGGACCACGATCTTGCAGGCAGCACATTTCCTCCGCAGGGCAGACTTCTGCAACGGGAAAGGGACACGTGTGTGCATGGAGGTGAGCTATTCCCAGCAGGAAAACAAAGTCAGCTGAAAAACAGGAGGTGTTTCGCTCCCTATGCAACATACTCTTTTTCCCCCCGCTTTTGGTGCTCTCAGTTGTGTACAAAATAAATTAATTAATTAATTAATTAATTTAAAAGAAAAATACTCAGGTACTTGGGTCATTTTAGCAGAGAATGATAAAAATCTCAGAGAATGCTGTTAAATGCTTGCGAAATGTTACAGCAGGGACAAAGTTCTCAATTATGCCGGTTAGTTTTATTAATTTCAGTAGGGCTTTTGAAATAATTTCCATTGAATCCCCTGGGCCAAGGCATATCAAAGGCAAGAGAATACATCCAGAAGAGAGAATGTATTTACTTACTTTACTTCCATAAACTCAATTTAATTAACCAGATGGGATTAATTTTCATAGAAATTTAACTTACAGACTGGTGCTTGAGGTACAGAAGATTTATAAATACACAATAAGTTGAAATTGCTTTGCTTTGGATTTTTACATTCAATTAATTCATGCCCATTTAAATCTCTAATAAATTATTTCTTTATAATTTTCAGCATACTTTAAATAAGCTCATGAAAAAACAGAGAACACAGTTGCAGCTCGTATTATGGAATAATTATAATAATTTTATTAATTCTCATAATTATCTAGATACACCCTAACTGTATGTAGAGTGGTGTTCTAATGTTTCACCTGAAGAATCATGGCATTATATAGCAGACTAAGCTTTCATATGTTTTGTGACTTGATAACTTCAAGTATGTTTTTTATCTCTGTGATAACCATATGCAATAGATTATTAAATTTCCGTGTTACTTTCAATGTGCTAGATCATGAGAAAGAATTTGCCCAGATTTAGAAAGGCAGGCTTCTACTGAGAACACAAGAACCATCACACTGGGTCAGACCAAAGGTCCACTCAGCCCAACAAATCTGTGCCCAGCTTTTGCCAAAACTCAGTGCCTCAGGACCGATGTAAATGCACAACAAGCACACAGTGACACTTCCCTTGAGTATTACCCCACAATCAGCAGTTGTTGAGACTTTGCTCCAGTATTCTCAATGAGGCATTGGCTTCTCAGGCTTGGCCTTAATGCTATATTCCATAATGCAACCAATTTGCTTGAGAAGTTTTAGAAGATGGATATTAAATTTGTGCCATAGAAAGCACTAGAATTTTGGATCACATTGCCCTGAAAACTGGGGGTGATTAGTGAATCAAAATACTTTGATTGGAATTAAATGCTCTGAAGTTAGAGTGGGGGGGTTGGGGAGGGTGGTAATAAAAGCAGCAAGACAGTATCATGAAGAGTCACAGATGGTAACCACAAACATCCCAGAGAAGAGGAATTCCCTTTAACCTTCTCAGTCCAAGGGCTAGGATACTCCCTTGAGCATTGTTTCAAATCAAGGACTTGAAGACAGGATCCCCACTCTCTCCCCAAGCTTCCTAAATACCAAAGTAAGAGGGGCTTGGATATTTTCTACACTTTTGATGAAGCAATTTAACTGGAACACTAGGCAAAAAGAGCTCCTGAAATAGACTGGAAGTGTAACAGTCAAAGAACAGACACACAGGGGTCTGAGATCAGTCCAATGAAATATTTTCATAGACAGCAGAAAAGCTTCAATAGGAGAAAGCTAACCTTGAATATTCCCAAACAGGGGAAGGTAAACACTCAAATACGAGTTCATTCATTGCTGGTGACTGCATTTCAAGTTTGGAAAATTTAGTTCAAACCCTTGCAGTGATTAAAATTGCAGAAATTTGATCAGACACTCCTCTCAGAGGCTGCAACAAATGATATATTTGAGTATATTTTTATGTAAAATAGACTAGTGTCTTTTAACATTCCTGAAACATCTCGGTATTCTACCCTTTTTTCCCTTACCATGTTAGTAAAGCTGTTCATTACATACATTCTCACTGTGTAAATATTCTGGGTCAATCAAGACTGGTTTGGGCTCTTTTCCTGAAGCGATAGTCTTTACCAGCAGCCTTTTGCCCTTTTTGCTATCCTTCTGGAACATGGGCAAACAATTTAAGATCTCAAGCGACTGAGCACTGCATCAGTCTGAAGCCAGGCTTGTTACCTCAGAAAGAGAAAAAGAAACCCAGAAATAACTCACTGAGAATTTGACTTGGCAGCTTTCCTCCCCCAGGTAGCAGAGGTCCCCAGAAACATTTGTCTCTAGCCACAGATGCTCTCCATTCACAGCATTTTCCTGGAAAAAAAAAAAGTTGCTAATTTTTTTGTGAAAATCAGCCATGTGAGTATATGTGTCAGTGCTTGAAGCCCCGAAAGCCTCAGTCCCCCCTGAGAAGCTGTGGAATAAAGGTGTCCAAGTTTAAAGTCTCCCCTGGGGAGGAGACACAGGTGGTTTGCCCCGCAAGTGGGCTGAGTTTCTCAGGGGTGGTTCCCTTTTCCCCCATTAGTTTAAGCACCTGCCAGTCTCCCGCCAATCATTCTTGTGTTCTAGAAAGTTCTGTTCCATTCAGTAGTTGATTGTACCCCTTGGTTGTCTGTCATCCCCTCTCCTCCCCTCTCTATCCCCCGTTGGTCCTAGTCCCCTGGTCCCTCCCTTGTTCCTCCCTCCTGGTTTTTGATGGTTGGATGGTGCCCTCACAATAAAAGTCTGTGCACTGAGCTGTTCAGGGTCTTCTGATCCTAGACGCCCAGAGCACAGTTGGACCCACGCCTCTGTGTCTCTACTACTCTAGGCAGAAGATCCCTCCCTATCCCTGTGGTCTCTATAGAGATAGCTTGCTCTCTAAGAGCTACCTGCGGCTGGGAACGCACAGATTCCCGCGGCAGCGAACCGGCCCTCCGGCGGTCAGGGATGCTTGCTGCAGCCGCCGACGGGTCGCTAGCCAAAGACCCTGGGGGCTAGCTGTCCACGCCCAGACACCGGCGACCGCGGCAAGTATATAGGAAAAAAAATCAGATTTTCAACAAAAATTTAGAAAACAAAAATAAAGTAAAAACAAAGCCAAACAAAAACCAACCACCACACCACCAGGTGTTGTTTTGATTTTCTACAACACAAAGCCATAGCAGATAACAGTATTACCCTGGCTGACCATCTCAGCTTAAAGGATGCTGACAATACAGTGGTGTGTCACCAATCGAAACCAAAGTATTTATGAGCAGACTTCAGTTCAACTTTGCTGATGTTCTTCCCACATGCTGCATAGTTTAACTGGGAATTGAGATTTCATAAGCATGAAATGTACACAGAATTTTAAAGAAACAGAAAATCCAGAGAGATTAAACAAAAACACAACTAATGAACTTTCAATGGAAGAAACCAAAAAATTTGAGAACCGGGCAAAGGAGTGAAAAATAACATGCTGACTATAGCTTTAGGATGATGGGATAAACTAGACAAGGGAAAATGCTTTCTTTGAAATGGCCGGGTCAGCACTCTGTTTGTGAATACATCAACAAATATTACGCTGCCAGGAGAGACCAGACTAATTTTATACATGAAAGAACAACACACTCATCTGAGAATGCTCTCAAAAAAATAATCTACCTAGCACACTGCCAATTAGGAGTGATCAACAGGATAACATCTAACTTTTTCTTGGCAGCCTCATTTGACCAAATTTGTACCTTGATTCTATGCAAATTCTTGTTCTAGGGAAACTTGGTTGTAGCTAGACTATGGGCTTCACTTGCCTGTAATCCTGGTGTGACTAAAAAGCCTAAAAGTCTATTGTACACTACTCAAGCAAAGTGAATAAATAGGAATTCTGTTCATCCAGAATTAGAGCATGATGGAAAACACTTTGACAGTCTGACATTTGGTTCCCACACTGCACAAGTCACAAATGATGATGCTCACCAAACAGATGGCGTCCGACAGCAGGATGCTCCGAAATAGCCATCTTGGATAAAATAATTTATTTAAAATACCACTGTCAGTTTCAAAGTGATGAAATGATAGCTTCTCTTGTCACACTGATTTCTTAGGTAATGCAGAGAAGCAGAAGTAGCAAAATCCTTTGCTTTCTGGAGCGTGTCCACAACAGCCAGGACCTATGCAAGGCTGCACATGGCGCCTACCACAGCTATGGTGTTCACTTGAAGTACAAGAGGACAAGACCAACACTGGCTGTTTTCTGGTGAGAGGTCTACCTGTCTGGAGGTCTTTAACTTCATCAGAAATGTTCCAATTCCCAGAGCACAATAGTTTAGGTGAGGATTTTCAACACTTATTTTAGAAAATATTTTCTAAAAACCTGCACTAGCTTAAGAAATTCTTCAAGCCCTTCTTAGAGGGTTCATTATTTAGATTCTAAACTCTGCCCCTCATGTGTGTCCTTACCTTGCAGCTATTTTCTCTTGAGTAGCAGGATATGAGCTCACCAAAGAGTGCTTGACCTGAGCAGGGTCTCTGCCGACAAAACAGTACAAACTCAACATCATAACCCAGAGGTAAATTTATTAGGCTATAAAAGATTCTTAGGAAAGATCAACTCTGAAATCTAAGTAAGAAAGCACATAGCTCCTGGGAGAGAATTTTTAACAAAGAATAGAAATTGCATTAAAAATAGATTAACCACTCTTTCATTCGAACCAGGTCCACATAACTTGCCATCAGGATTTCTAAAGATAAAGTGGCCTATTTCCATAACCTAGTTTAGACTGTTTGTTCTCTGTTGTTCCAGATTGTGTCATAGATTTACATATCTAACTTTACATCACCATGTAAATAAAATTAGTAAGTAATCTACAAGGATGACTTTCATAGTTCACGTTATTATAGAGTTCTAACACAACTAGGTAATAAAAATGTAAATAACCTGATCTGGTATGAGTGGCACACCTCCAGATACCGACTGCCACAGAAAATTTCACAGCGCTGTGTGTGAAAACTCACAATTTCAATTCCAGCAAATTGAGTTTTGATAAATCTTTCATCCTGAATCAGAGCAAAGAGCTGAGACTGCCCAAGATGAAATGCCCTCCTTCAAAAATCTTTCCTTGTCAGTTAATTTGTCTCAATAAGATCAAAGGGAATGATTTGAACTTCACTGTTTTAAATTTTACAGGGCTGTGTCATTTATATGATGAGACATTCTCTTGCCACTTATGAAAATCAAGATGATATAATCAAAGGAAGTGCTGTGACCTTTTATAAGCCAAATTTTTTATTCAGTTCTGACAGAAAATTTTGACAAAAATCAATAAATTTCTATGAAGAATTTTGACTTCAATAAAACAGTATTTTCTACTCCAAAATTTACAGACAGTGTTCCACAGTATGCTGGACAAAAGGGCACTCATCTCCACCTACCAAAACAGAAGCTGACAGAGGTCCCTGGGATCACCTCTAGGATGACATCCTGTTTAACACAAAGCTAAGCCATGGTAAAGGCTCTGTCATTACTTGTATATTTTGACACAGACTTTTTTTTTCCCCCATAAAAGGTTTGCCAGTTTGGTTTATTTTTTACTTGATGTCTTTACGTTGGCTTTAGGATTTAATGGCTTTTAAAGAAGCAGTTGTTCTCTTTCTGTCCCTGACGACACAGACACCAGTCTCATGTTCTTGCCATTTTCCTCCTGCTGAATCTGTGGCTGTAAAACTTCACAAAATCAGTTCAGCTAATGGAAAAAAAACCTAGATATTTTATCTACCAAATCAGCTAGACAAAATGACTCGCCCTGTGACCACATAACTGTTGGATCTGACACACAGTGGTGGGTTAAAGATGGCTTCAGTGGGACTGATGCTTTTGGTGTCAGCTCAGTGTTGAGGCACCTCAGCTGACCCGTCAAATCATGCTTCTGGGCTGACATGTCTTGCTATGTGGAAAATGGATGCTGTCCTTCATTGCAGATAAAACAGCAATGACTGTGGCCTAATAAAGAAAACTGTGAACAAACTCTCCTCGGCAGCTTCCCAGCCTGACAAGTGTGTGAACTCAGTGTTCTGGGAAGAAAGAGAGCCCCTGCTCAATGAAGCGGAGGCAGCAGTGCTTTCCTGGCAGATACAGCCTGGCTCACATGGGACACACAAACTCAATATGCTCCCCCAGATGGAGACCTCCCATTTGATTGCTCCTGATCCATTACCACCTTAACAGCAAACAAAAATAATTTCAGTATAGCAAACATTCCTTGCATACGAAACAAATACCACACACAATCCCCCCTGAAGTGGAAGAGAAATAAGAATTCAAGGACCAGGAGTTTGGGAATGTTGTGGTTTTAGTTTGCTTATTCAGGTTTGTGGTTAAATGCTAGTACACTTACTTAAATTTACTTGATTGCTTGTTGTGAGATAAGGATTAGGAGTAGGTAAAGCAGGCTCAAACTTTATAAAGTACAAAGAAGTTTTATTAATATATCTAAGACAAAGGGAAAAAAGAAAAAAAAAACTTAAGAAAAAAAAAACTAGAACAAACTCTCTAGACTACCTCTCTTTTTTTACATCTCTATTTCATTCTCTCTGACAACATACAAAAGACAACACTTTGACTTTTAGTCAGTTTACTACTTTAGAAACAGCTTTTGTTCTAGTTCATTTAGGGAGAGAAGTTTTTTTTGTTTACACTATGGATCTTTTGTAAGAAAAATACAGTTTTTATGGGTCTTCTGCCTTACTATTAACCGCCGCCCGGAGTAAAGTCTAGCTTAATGGTGGATCTCTCCCACACTAGTAGCCTTCTTACAGCCACTATGGTGGGTTATGAACAGTCTACAGGGTACTTGTTTTAAGGATGTTTAGTTTAATTGCAGTAACAAAGAAAATCTCTTCTTCTGTGCTCAGCAACACAGGTTCTCTTGACAACTCAGGTTTTTTAGCATTCTCCCCGGGACCAGGGCTCTGGATCACAGCTTTTTTTTTCTCTTGGTTCTAGTTTCTCATTAGGCTGTACTTTTTTAACACTTACTTGTCTGTACTTAGGTATTTTAGTTCATTGGCTGTAATAAGAACTTCACATCTTTTTTTGGACTATATTTTTATATATTACAGAGAATCTATTAGCTCAGTCTCTAACTATGGTTCTTTAAAAGAGTTTTCAGCTTCACTCTTGAAGCAACTTTCTATGCACTCTCTTTTTAGTATCAGTTTTGCTTTCTTTACTGACTGTAAAGTCTCTGCGCTGCACTATGTAGATGTCCTCACTCGTTCCTCTCTCTCTGCGAGGAAGGATGGGTGTCTGTGAGTTTAGTTTAGGTATGGAGAGAGTTAATTTCTGTCTTTTTTTCTTTGGCAGTGTGAGGATTACGTGCTCTTTGCCGGGCCGCTTGAACAGGTTTGAGCTGGATGCCAGACGCTCTCAGAGTCTTTGCTTGGCTCGGCCAAGCTGGCTCGGCTTGCTGGGGCCATCTAGGCCTGGGGTGACAGGGTAGGGCTTGGCTCGAGCTGGATGGAGTCCGGCCTGGTCCTTGCCTGGCCCGGAGCAGGGGCCTGGCTCTCCCTCTCGTGTAGCTGGCACACCGGCTGAGCTGTATCTGCTGAAGATTCCAGCCGTTCCTCCCCCATGCCTGCCCGGCTGCAGCGGCACGGCTGCCGTAAAACCTCCCTTCCCCCCCCCCATCCCTCCTTCGGAAGGAGGTAGGGGGGGGCCTTACCAGTGAGAGAAGCAGGAGCTGCTCCTCTCTACACAGCAGCAGCAGGTCCAAAGAGGAAGAGCGTCAGAGAGTCTCTGCTTATATATGGTTTTTTCTTTGAAGGCGGACTAACTTTTTAATTGGTTTACCTACCTATCAATTCTTAAAACTACCTGATTATTGGCTCTCTCTCTCTCGCAGGAAGGAAGTTGTATTTCTTCCTGCATTCTTGCAGCCCAGATCACTTCCTAGATTTTGACCCCTCTGGCCTAACCTAGGACAGGGAACTATGTAATTACATGCCTGTGTTCATAACTTGCTGTGCACATTTCACTAATTCAACTAGATTTCTTCAAGTGCTCCAGCATAGTAAATGACAGGGCAAGAGTTACCATTTTTCTAAAGTCCTCCGTTATCTCCACACCTCACTGTTTTTCAGACTGCAGTCAGCATGGTTTCCAAAGCAATGAAGATAAACCTGACTGTTTTAATTTGTCATGTCAAGCAGCTGTAGTTGCTCAGCCAAACAAATAAACCAGTCAGACCAAACTTCTAGTTCAAAAGAGTTCTAACTCCAATTTTAACAGGAAGAATGGAACTCTCCTCCACTCCTGCTATGACTGACATTCTGCAAAAAATTAAGAAAGATCTCTAAACTAAGTCGGTAAGAAAATTTTCCCTTTGTTAACACTCCAGCAAGAGAGAAGAATCTTCTTGCAAATATGCATTTGGATGATACTTATTATTAGTGTAAACTTAGTGCTCATCAATCTAAACTTAATTAAATATATTTGCAAGCAAAAATTATTTGTTTTGGCCCTTTTCTTTATGAGATGACTATTGAGCAGAAACAAATTTATTTGGATGTCTTTTTCCCAAATGTCTTTCTGTCATGTTTGGCTTATGTTTTACCCTTAACTCTGAAATTGCAGAGTTTGCAATACTCATGTTGCAAACAGGAGCAATGCCTCAAATATTTTTCTGTTGATATATATTCTCAATTTTAACTGCATCTTAGTATATTTTAATTTGGGGATATTTTTCATGTAGAGGTCACCTATTCTTTAATTATTGCAAATGTAATACGTGGACATAGAACAAAATAAAACAGCATAGGGATATGTTTCTCCTTTCCCCAAACATGTTTTCCAACATCTCTGCCTTTTGAGATCCCCATAATCTTCAACTGAGAGATCACCTGGATACAGAAGCAGAATAACATTTGTCTTCATGGAGCAGCAATGTTCAGATGCTATCAGCTGAGATGATGATTCCCTATGTTCTCATGAACCACTGCTTTGGCTGATAACAGTTGCACTTCAGCGATGTGAAAAAATACATGTTTTCAAGAAGGTCACCTTCTGCAAAATCACTGCATCCTCTACATCACTGGGAAAATACAAATATATGGCCACCATTTTGAAATACGACAGATCTCTTTTCTATTTAGATCTCTCTGAATAGAATATCAGATCTCAAACCTTTATGAAAAAGAAGCAGCAAAGTAGAACCACTGATCCAAGTGTCATCTGCTCACAAAATTTCAGCAATTTTTAAATATGCATAGGGCTTGCACTCATCACAAATTTAATTTGAACTAGAATTCCTATCACCTCTTCATGTTTTTATGTGACTAATTGAATACCCATACCCCAGGAGTCACCTTTTATCATGAGAGCATCAAATAATGTACATCTCTATTCAACTGAATACTCAATTCCCAATTACAAAACTTAGCCTTGAAGACCCTCTAATGGAAGGGAAGTCCATATTTCAGTGTAAAAGTTAGTATAGATTTTAGGAAGTTATGTGACAGTAGCCAAACCACTCATGGGGAAAAGAAATAAATATATCTAGATTGAGGGAAATGTTTCATCATATGTAAAACATGTGCTACTGTATTAACACATATGCTAAATATCCAAGCTTTAGTACCTCATTAGGCACTTCCAAATACTTACTGTCCACGAAAGTAAGCAGACAGAACTACTGACTATTGCCAAAAAGGCACAGAATATAATGCAACAGACTCATTTCAAAGTCACATTCACTACTTATAAATACCTCGCTGGCATAGGTCACCTCATTGGCTATTTGTCTAGCCCATACCCCAATCAGTTTATCTACAAGGATGTTATGGAAGATAACAAAAGATATCAAAAAGCTTGCAAAAGTCAACACTACAGCCATTGCTCTCCCCTCATCTACCAAGCCAGTCATTTAATCTGTTAGGCTGGTCAGGCATGATCTCCCCTCCTTAAATCAATGCTGAATACTCTCAGTCACTTCTTATTACTAGTATTTTTGGAAATTGCTTCCAGAAGGATTTGCTCCATAACCTTCCCAGGAATCAGGGTAAGACTGATTAGCCTGGAGTTCCCTGGATCCTCCTTATCCTTCCTAAAGGCAGAATTGACATTTGTTTTGTTGCAGACCTCAGGAACATCCTCTAACCATCATGACCATTCAAAGACAACAGACTGTCCTAGCAGTGATATCAGCCAGCTCCCTCAGCACCTTTATGGGCATCTCATCAGGTCCCATGGACCTCTCTATGTTCAGTCTAAGTATTGCCTAACCTGATTATCCTCCACAAAAGTAAGTTTTCCTTCTTTCAGACACTGGTATCAGTGACCTGGGATTCCTGAAGGCAGCTCTTCCCAGCAAAAATTGAGGTAAAAAAAAAAAAAGTGACTGAGCAATTCAGGTTTTCCATGTCCTTTGTCACCACATTCCCTGCCCTATTCAGTGGCATTCCAACATTTTTCCTGCTGTTCCTATCACTGTTGATTTGCCAACAGAAACCATTCTTGCTACCCTTCCTGTTCCTGTTGGATTCTACACTGGATGAGGTCTGGCTTTCCTGACTCCATCTGTGTGGAATCAGGTAGTGCCTTGTACAATCCTCCTGACCTAAGCCTGCTTCTACATATTGCCAAATTCCACTTCTCAACTTCTACTCCAACACGTAGTTTTCTGTTCTTGTTAAGATCTATAAGATTTCTGGCTTTGCTTTTATACATATAATTTGTGGTATAAGTTATAATATTTCTCCTCTAAAAAACATTCAACTTGTACCCAGAGAACGCCAACTGCATTCACAGAACACAAAGTATGGATCAGTCAAGTTTTTTCGTTGACTTCCAAGAATGGAAACTGAACAACTTCAAATGCCTCTTAAGATGCGGGGGAAAGATTCTAAGTCTCGTTGTCATGGGAGAAGGAAAGAAATGGGCATTAACAGAAAAAATGCACTATGAAAAAAAAAATTGGGGGATGTTCAACACTCTACTATTCTAGTGGCTGTCAATAGTTTTGTAGACACCATAGAAAACAAGAGCTAGAAGGCAGTACTTAAAAGAAAATTACAGGAGGCCTTTGTGTACAAGCTTATGGTTATAATCCTCGGTAGAAAATGGCAATAGAAAAATACACAAAGACCCGGACCCTCAGAGGTACACAGGCAGTGTATTGGGTGGCTCAGTCTGTACTCCCTTCGGAATCTGGACTAGAACTACTTACTTTATAATTTAACACTTGAAAGTGATGTCTAAAACGGGGGAGTGTGGGAGAAGGGGATATGCATAAACATATCACAGGGGCAGTCATTTAGGTCAATTCCTTTTTGGTAAAGCATCCTCAGCACTCCCCTCTGGTTACTATAACACCTACTCCAGACACTGTATTCTGTATGCCCCTGGTGCGAAAAGAGAACATTAAATTATACAGCAAAACTACAAGTTAACTTTAATTAGGTATAACAAATGTGATGAAACTGAACATTTGTAAGTATGTTAGGGAAAAGAAACCTCAGGGAAGAAAGACAGTAGCAACAACAATAATAAAGAATACTGGGGGGTTTTGTGTAAAAGGTCTTAGGGGACATGAAAATCATCACCTCTGTTTTACAGCTAGAGAGGCTGATGTATTGAGAGGCGAAAGAACTCATCTGAGCTCACTCACGAGGTAAGTGAAAGAGCAGAGAATGGAACTCCACTCTCTGACTCAGTGCTCTGTTCACAAGACCATCTGATCATGGCAAATCACCTGCAAGGAGTTCTCAAAAATGGAGGCAATGGCCAGGGAATTCTTTCCAGTTATTACTGTGAAGACTGTGGTAGAAAATATTTCCTCCCTGTCAAATCAAGTGACAATTTATGTTCATGTCACTTAGACTTTGGAAAGATCTCCCATCATGTGTCCTTGGAGAATCATCCTCAGAAGTACTGAAGAGCAGGATGATGTATACAGGGATGCAACACACTGATCAATGCTGCCTTCCAGTGATTAAATACAAAAACTTCTTGTCTGGCTCTGACACATCAGTTGAAATATCTTTTCACTCTACCAAACATACCTCTGGACTTAATTTAAAACTTAGAGTTTTTTCTTTTTAGAAATTCACTACATATTAAAAAACTTTGGTTTGCTTCAACCTCCCCAGATCTCCAAACCTTACTTCCATCATAGCTCAGATTTGAGAAATACCTTTCTCCCTTTTACCAGTTAATACAGCTGGTCAGTTCAGCCTCCTCCCAACCCACAGATGTCTTCCACTCACTACCCTGTCCCTTTCCCCACATGACAGAGTTGCCTCCCTTCTCCAATCAAAGTGTGAAGTAAAGCAGCAACACCAGTCTGAGAGGCTATAAAGAGCTAAGAAATAGAACTGATCAAAAATCTAAACCATAAGCACGGAAGTAAACTAAACACACAATTAAAACCTGCAATATTTAATCAATATTTACCAACTTATAGCAACTCCTTCTGTATTTATGTATAGGGATCACATGAGGTAAAAGGAGTAATCATCATGGGATCATGGATCATCCTGGTAAAGGAGTAGCAGACAATCAACTTGGAGTAAGGGCAAGCTGCGGTTGTTTGACCTGGAGTACAGGGGGGGTTTTGGCTGGGTTGTTGCTGTTGTTTTATCTAAGTACAGTTTTTTAAAGTGTTTAATTTAGCTAATGTGCTTAACCCTTCACTTATGTGACTAATCCTTCAGATTTCTACTGAATAGCAGTGATGACTCCAAACAGGCATTTTTATTACCTTGGTGAATGAGCACCTGGGTTTGCTAGAATGAAAGAACCAGGTATTCTGCGAAGCACTTCCAAAAGGAAGCTTTCAAACTGCAGACCATCATAGTGAATCTAATCCAACTTCCTGCAACACAGCCTACAAAATTTCATCCCCTTAAACGTTTGAGTGCAACAGCTAGGGTTCAAGACGAGCAGGCAATCTAAAAAGCAATTCTGTTTTGATGTAAAGAACAAAGATAAACATAAGCCATATTCATCAAAATAGAAGTTATCTTCAACTGAAAGCTGCTTGAGTGGGTGGTGCCTTGATACTTGTCTTAGTTTAGGGTAAATGTTAGGAGGAGACCTCTAAGGGGGTCTCCTCTAGACAAGCTAATTTCAGCTACTTTTCTTCTAAACTGGTCTGGGAAAAGATTTTTTTAGAGAAAAAGTGGAAAAAACTATTTATTTAATAAGCAGAATATTCACAAGTTTGGAAACAAAAATTGAATGATATAAAACAATGAAACTTCTCTTTTCTCTGAAGAGATGGTGGATCTACAGAGTTTTTCTGTGGGTGCGGCTGTGTCAGCCTCAGTCTCTCCAGAGGCTGGGGCCGATGGCCAGGCCCGGCTGCAGAGTCGGGGGGGCCCCCGGGGGATTGTCTTGATGTCTTGGACTACAGAGATGCTGACCAGTCTCAGAAGAAATAAACTAGTAAAAGAAATAAAGTCTCTCTCTCTCTGCAAAAGCCGAGAGATTTTCGAGAGCACTCAGCTGCGAACTCTAAGAGCACACAGAGAGCTTATTTCTATTTTTTCTGTCTCTGTTTCGAGCGCAGTCTCTGAAGGAATTTCCAGGGGAGTAAGGTGTAACTTCTGTAGACAAACTGTGTGCGTTTTCTCTCTTCCTTTCACCTTCTTTACTCTTTCTCTCTCTGGGCTTAACTTAAAGCTACAGAACTTAATACCTGGCATAAGCAGGACAGACGATTGGGGATACAAGCATCATACAGTCAACCTAGGACATTCCACCCCTTATCCCTATATCGTCAGCTCACTACCAAAACTAATATATTCTGATTCTAAACACACATACATTATACACATATATAGGTACACATATATACAGTATACAGCTATATATATATAAAATGGCAGTAAAATCTAGCAAATAGTGATATTTAAACATGGTTCTCACTCAATAATCAGATCTTTTTGGGGTACACATCGTGTTGTTCTATCTTTCCGCATTATTTACTATGTGTAACTTGGTTTCTGAGCAAAGACAACTTCACGGATGGGTTTGTCTGTATTGGAGGCAGAATTGACTTAAACAGTCTTTTCTAACAGACTTCTAACATGAACTACTGGGACTTTGTCTCTATCTACTGTGTGTAGGGATTTGGATTGGGCAGGCCCTGCTCGATTGGTAGAGCTTCGAGTGTTAACTAACCAGGTGGCCTTTGCTAAATGTTGTTCTTAATTTTTGAAAGATTCTTTACTCAATGCTTTCAAGGTGGTTTTTAACAGTCTATTGCACTTCTTTACTTTGCCTGAAGCTGGTGCGTGGTAGGGGATATGGTACACTCACTCGATGCTATGTTCTCTAGCTTAGGTGTTTATAAGGCTGTTTTTGAAATGAGTCTCATTGTCTGACTTAATTTTTTCAGGGGTACTATGTCTTTAAAGAACTTGTTTTTTGAGGCTCAGGATGGTGTTCTGGGCAGTGGCATGAGGCACGGGGTAGGTCTCTAACTATTTTGTGGTGGCTTCTACTATGTGAGAACATAGCGCTTGCCTTGGCGGGTTTGAGGCAGTGTGATGTAATCAATCTGCTAAGTTTCTCTATACTTATATTTGGACCACTGTCTACTATACTATAGGGGTCTCACTCGCTTTGCGTGCTTAATTGCAGCACACGTCTCACAATCATGGATCACCTGGGAGATGCTGTCTATGGTTAGGTCTACTCCTCGGTCTCGTGCTTATTTATAGGTAGCATCTCTACTTTGATGACTTGAGGTATCATGGGCTCATTGGGCTAGGAACAACTCTCTCTTGTGTTGCTAATTTAAGTCTATCTTTGACACTTTTATCTTTGCAGTCTGATCTACCTGCTTGTTGTTCTGGTGTTCTTCGTTAGCTTGATTCTTAGGGATATGGGCATCTACATGGCGGACTTTTACAGGTAGCTTTTTTACTCGGGCAGCAATGTTTTTTTACTCTCTAGCAGCTCAGATTGGTTTTCTCTTATGTTGCTAATTGGCTTTTTTCTACTTCTCTAGCTATCTTTACAGAGTATTGGCTACTATCCATGAATCAGTGTAAAGATAGAGTTTTGGCCACTTCTCTTTTTCAGCAATGTCTAGGGCTAGTTGAACGGCTTTGAGCTTAGCGAGTTGACTTGATCTACCGTTTCTTTCTGTAGCTTCTGCAACTTGTCGTGTAGGGCTCTACACAGCTGCTTTTCATTTTCGGTTCATCTTTACGATACGGTAAGAACTATCTGTAAAAAGAGGCAGCATGCTTTTTCTGCTGGCAGTTGATTGTACGGTGGAGCTTCTTCAGTTTGTGTCACTTGTTCTTGTTTTTTTTATCAGTGAGACTAAAGTTTTCGCTTTTAGGCTAATTTGTAATTATTTCTAAAATCTTAGGGCGATTTAATTTTCTAATGCGGGCGCGTTGTGTTATGAGAGCAATTCACTTGCTCTATGTAGCACTGGTGGCGTGGTGGATAGAGGGAACTTTTGTTTTGAACATTTACTCTAGCACTGGTAGTCGAGGTGCCAGGAGGAGTTGTGCTTTTGTGCTAATTACCTCTGAGGTGGCTTGAACTCTTTCATAGGCGGTCAAGATTTCTTTTTCTGTGGGGGTGTAGTTGGCTTCGGACTTTTTATAACTTTGACTCTAGAATCTTAGTGGTTGACTCTGAGCTTTTTTAGGCACTTTTTGCTAAAGGCTCTATGACAGACTATGGCTCCCGGCTGCAGAGTAGAGTACATTTTTTACATCTGGTTTTGTCTTGACTGGGCCAAGCGCTACTGCATGAGCAATTTCTTTTTTGATCTGGGTGAAGGTTTGCTGTTGTTTAGGGCCCCACTGGAAAGTGTTCTTCTTGTGGGTAACTAGATAAAGAGGGCTCACAATTTGGTTGTACTCGGGAATATGCATTCTTTAAAAACTTATGGTACTTAGGAAAGCTTGTGTTTCTTTCTTGCTGGTTGGTGGAGACATTGCTGTAATCTTGTTGATAACTTCAGTGGGAATCTGACGCTGTCTATCTTCTTATTTTATCTCTAGGAACTGGATCTCTCGAGCAGGTCCTTTAACTTTGCTCTTCTTGATGGCAAAACTGGCTTTTAGGAGAATCTGGATAATTTTTTCTCTTTTCTCAAACACTTCTGCTGCCGTGTTCCCCCACACAATGATGTCATCAATGTACTGGAGATGTTCTGGAGTTTTACCTTTTTCCAGTGCAGCTTGGATCAGTCCATGGCAGATTGTGGGGCTGTGCTTCTACTCCTGGGGCAGCCGATTCTATGTGTACTGCACACCTCTCTAGGTGAAGGTAAACTGGGGTTTGCATTCTGTTGCCAAAGGGATGGAGAAAAATGCATTTGCAATGTCAACAGTGGCATACCACTTTGCTGCCTTGGACTCTAGCTCGTACTGGAGCTCTAGCATGTCTGGCACAGCAGCACTCAATGGTGGAGTCACTTCATTTAAAGCACGATAGTCTACAGTCAATCTCTATTTCCCTTCAGACTTGCGCACAGGCCAGATGGGGCTGTTGAAGGGTGAGTGGGTTTTGCTGACCACTCCTTGGCTCTCTAGCTCACGAATTAGCTTGTGGATGGGAATCACAGCATCTCGAGTTGTTCTGTACTGTCGGCGATGCACTGTCGAAGTGGCAATCGGCACATGTTGTTCTTCTCCCTTCAGAAGCTCAACTGCAGATGGGTTCTCTGATAGTCCAGGCAAGGTATTTAATTGCTTAATGCCCTCTGTCTCCACAGCAGCTATCTCAAAAGCCTACCTGAGTCCTTTTGGGTCTTTGAAATAGCCATTTTGGAGGAAATCTATGCCCAAAATGCATGGGGCCTCTGGGCCAGTCACAATAGAATGTTTCTTCTACTCATTTCTAGTCAGGCTCACCTCAGCTTCCACTAAAGTCAAATCTTGTGATCCCCCTGTCACGCCAGCGATAGAGACAGATTCTGCCCCCACATGTCTTGATGGGATTAATGTGCACTGTGCACCAGTGTCAACTAAAGCTTCATATTTTTGTGGTTCTGATGTGCCAGGCTAACGAATCCACACAGTCTAAAAAACACGGTTTTCCCTAGCCTCTACCTGGCTGGAGGAAGGGCCTCTCTAAGCCTGGTTATCCTTCTTTCCTTGGGTGTACATCTTGGAGGTTCTTTCAAGGGGATAGAACATGTCGTCATTATCATCATCATATCTGGCAGATCGGCTGTGGGCAACTGGAGCTGCTTCTTTTCTGGTAGAACTTCTTTTCTGAGTCTTAGCTTCCTTCAGTTCATGTATTCGTTGTGCTAGAGCAGGAGTGGGTTTTCCATCCCACCTTCTCATGTTTTCCCCACAATCATACAGGAAAAACCACAGATCACGTTGTGAGGGGTACTTTCTCTCCTTGTCTGGGGGACGTCTACGTTTGGTAACAGGACTTCTGAACTGTACTGCTGAGATTTGGAGAAGGTCCTTTCTCAGTGTCTTGTGATTCTCTTCTATCTTATCTTCCATTTTCTGTAGACGTTCTTCTACAGCTGCAATTCTTGCATGTGTTGGGCTATGCACGGCATCTGCATACGCTCGGAGTTTCTTTGCCATATCAAGCACAGTCTCATCTCCATCATCCCGCTTCATTATTGTTAGAGTTTTAGAATGTTCTTCTGGCTCAAGTCGTACAAGTCTTCGCCACATTATGGGTGTACATATTACTAAGTCTGGATTCTTAGGTATATTTGGATCTTCTGAGAAAACAATCTCTGCCACGGCCATTTCTCTCAAGCGTTGGATCCCTTGTTCTATTGTCTTCTACTGAGTCTGCTGCATATAGAGATCGTCTGTACACAGATATCTGCGTGCCACAGCTCCCAAGACTCGTGACTAGAGACTCTTAGGGTGAGCCCCTTTTACCATTTCTTGGTCAATAGCCGGTTCATGTGACAGCTGTCCTAAATGCCTCGCTTCAGTACCGTCTAGAATTGTAACATCGCCTGCGGCATCTCAAAGACGGACTAACCAACTAATTATAGATTCATCAGGTCGTCGAGTGTAATTCTTTCTTAGGCTACGAAGATCTTTCAGGGAAAAAGACTCAATAGTGTCTTCTGCTCTTGAGTCAGTTGCTGCCCCTGAGGGTCTTCCCCCGCTATCGCCATCATCATCATCATCATCATCATCATCATCTACTGGTCGATTAGTTTTGGTTTTGCGCTTCTGTCTCGCAGCAGCGACTGCCAGTGGCTTAGGCTCACTGTCTGTTTTAGCTACTGGCCTGGGCTCACTGGCTGGTCTAGCTGCGGCTTGAGCAACTGAGGTATCTACTGCAGCCTGAGTGACTGGAGTGTCTACTGCAGCCTGAGTGACTGGGGTATCTACTGCAGCCTGAATGACTGGGGTATTTACTGCAGCTTGAGTGACTGGGGTAGCTACTGCAGCCTGAATGACTGGGGTATTTACTGCAGCCTGAGTGACTGGGGTAGCTACTGCAGCCTGAATGACTGGGGTATTTACTGCAGCCTGAGTGACTGGGGTAGCTACTGCAGCCTGAGTGACTGGGGTATTTACTGCAGCCTGAGTGGCTGGGGTGGCTACTACAGCTTGAGTGTCTGGGGTATTTACTGATTCATCTTCTTGCCCCCTTGCCTTTATCTGCTGCCTTACAGTATCTAGCAGCGTGTGATAAGCATATGCCAGGGCCCAGCTTATTGCAATGATCCTTTCCTCCTTAGAACCATCATTACACTTCTCTTTCAGATATTCTGCCACCTCAGCTGGATTCTGTATTTGGTCACGTGGAAAGTCCCAAGCTATGGGTTCTGAGAATTCCTTCAAGATCTGGCCTATATCCTCCCATTCCCCACACCACTCAGGATTTTCCACAACTGGGCCCATCACTGGGTCAGGTGTCTCCTTAGTCCCTCTGGACATATCAGCTCTGATTCTTGAAAAGTTGTAAGCCGTATAGAGGAAACCCACCAGCTGAAATATCTGAAATATCAGAAGGGTGGTATCTTTGGCATCCAGGGGAAACTGAACATTCTCAAGAAATGATGTAACAGACTGAAAGGAGAAGAAGGGAAGAAAAGGCTGGGAGGCCTCACCCCCCCCTCCTCCAACAAACTGGGTGCCATTACTAACGAACCCCCAAAACATGCTACTGAAACTAGGACGCAGGGCAGGATGGAGAAACAACAAACCATACATATTTTGAACAATCCCCAGTACTTTTGCTACTTCTCTATAAATCATTACCACCATGCCCAGCAAAATAACAATTTTAATCCGTGCCCGTCTACTGTAAAAACTCTGTGCCAAGGACAATACTGGAGCTATCTGTGGATAGGAAAACAAACTTAGGGACCAGTAAGCGATAAACACCTCAAACAAGCCTAGGGACGAGAGAGACATGGCTACCCCTACGCAGAGGGACACTATGAACTCAGGCAACATGGCTACTGACTGCTTTATCCCAATACAGAGTCAGCATGACCAAAATGCAATCAGTACAAGTTTTTTCCACTTTCTCGAGCCACGCGCTGGGCGCCAAAATCGTTGTCCTAGTTTAGGGCAAATGTTAGGAGGAGACCTCTAAGGGGGTCTCCTCTAGACAAGCCAATTTCAGCTACTTCTCCTCTAAACTGGTCTGGGAAAAGATTTTTTTAGAGAAAAAGTGGAAAAAACTATTTATTTAATAAGCAGAATATTCACAAGTTTGGAAACAAAAATTGAATGATATAAAACAATGAAACCTCTCTTTTCTCTGAAGAGATGGTGGATCTACAGAGTTTTTCTGTGGGTGCGGCTGTGTCAGCCTCAGTCTCTCCAGAGGCTGGGGCCGATGGCCAGGCCCGGCTGCAGAGTCGGGGGGGCCCCCGGGGGATTGTCTTGATGTCTTGGACTACAGAGATGCTGACCAGTCTCAGAAGAAATAAACTAGTAAAAGAAATAAAGTCTCTCTCTCTCTGCAAAAGCCGAGAGATTTCCGAGAGCACTCAGCTGCGAACTCTAAGAGCACACAGAGAGCTTATTTCTATTTTTTCTGTCTCTGTTTCGAGCGCAGTCTCCGAAGGAATTTCCGGGGGAGTAAGGTGTAACTTCTGTAGACAAACTGTGTGCGTTTTCTCTCCCCCTTTCACCCTCTTCACTCTCTCTCTCTCTGGGCTTAACTTAAAGCTACAGAACTTAATACCTGGCATAAGCAGGACAGACGATTGGGGATACAAGCATCATACAGTCAACCTAGGACAATACTACAATGTATCAAGCTCTTTACCAATAGCTCGGGTAGTCTGAAAGCAAATCAGTGAGAGGCTCCAAGTCAGAACTACAATTTAATAGAAAAATGCAATAGGACAAAAACACTGACAGAGTCAGAATACAATTGACACCCTGTGAGTCAGGGTGTTGGTCATAGTCCCCTTAGATGGTGGCTGGAGTCCTCTGGGAGTGATAGATGTGGTTCTGTTGAAGCAGTGATCCTGTGAAACGTGTAGTTCTCCTCTGAAGGTGTATTGGGTCTGACTGGGGTAAAGCTCACAGGCCTTACACTGCTGTACTTTGCTTTGGTAGCTGGTGTTGATAACAGAGCAGTGTTTTGGCTACTGCCAAGCTGTGCTGTCCCTCTGACATTCCTTCCCCCACTGAAGGGGATGGGGGTGGGCAAGATCCTGGGAGGGGACACCAGCAGGCCAGCTGACCCCAGTCAGCCAAAGAGATATTCCATACCATATGACATCAGCTTAGATATATAAGGGAAGGAAGAGAGGAGGAGGGGGAGGCATTCGGGACTTGTCCATGTTTGCCTCCTCGAGCAACCATCACGTGTGCTGGAGCCCTGCTTCCCAGAAAGTGTCCGGACATCGCTGCTGATGGGAAGTAGAGATTGATTGTTTTCTCTTCTTGCTCTTGCGCGCGCAACTTTCAACTTGCTTGTTCTATTTTTTTCCTCCACTGTAATAAAACTGCCTTTACTCACCCTGATAGGCTTTTTCAATATTATCCTCTCCCCTCTCCCAGTGGGAGGGGGAGTGATAGAGTGACTGAGTGGACACCTGGCCCCTGGCCGGGGTCAACCCACGACAGAATGTCCAGTGGTGGGGTAGAAGGGTCTGGTATTCCTCTGGGAATCCAGTGGAAAAGCTGACTTGTGGTGTTTCAAATCCCAGTTTTTATTCAGATAGGGATACATTGGTTCCTCACCCTGGGCGGAGCATCTCACAATGGGATGATGGAGTTTTATCAGTGGGACTCAATGGCCCATTAACTGCAGCCATTAGGGATGAGCAAAGCAAAGTGCCCCACCTGGCTCTAACAGCTGGCCCATTAGAAAATATGTCCCAGAGACACCAGGGATGAGCCAGGAACACTGCCCCACCTGGCCCCAACATCCCATGAAGATGGTGATAGAATACATACCATTGTAAACTAAGACATTATCCACCCCTTATTCTATCACCATCTATATGATACCCAAACCAATACCGCCTTTAAACTTAACATTTATATATATATAAATATATATATATATACACACATATAAATATATATATATATGTATACATATACATATACAATGAAACTTTACACGCAGTTCTCACTTAATTTTAAGTTTCCTTGTGGTACACAATGGGTTTCCCCATCTTTCTGCATTACCCACCAAGTGTAACCAGGTCCTTGAGCAAAAACAACCCCGCGGATAGGTTTGCCTTTGTCTGAGGTGGGACTAATCCAAACAGTCTTTCCTAAAATACCTCTCATGTGTACCACAGGGACCCTGTCTCCGTCCACTGTGTGCAAGGGTTCAGACTGGGCAGGACCAGCTCGATTGATGGAGCCTCGTGTGTTGACCATCCAGGTGGCCTTTGCTAAGTTCATTTCCTAATTTTTGAAGGTCCCCCTGCCAAGTGCCTTCAGGGTGGTCTTAAGTAGTCCGTTGCACCGCTCAACTTTCCCAGCAGCTGGTGCATGATAAGAGATATGATCTATCCACTCGATGCCATTTCTCTGGCCCAGCTGTTTATAAGGCCATTCTTGAAATGGGTCCCGTTGTCCGACTCAATTCTCTCAGGGGTGCCATGTCTCCACAGGACTTGCTTTTCCAGGCCTAAGATGGTGTTTCGGGCAGTAGCATGAGGCAGAGCATAGTTCTCCAACCATCCAGTGGTTGCTTCCACCATGGTCAGCACGTAGCACTTGCCTTGGCGGGTTTGGGGAAGGGTGATGTAGTCAACTTGCCAGGCTTCCCCATACCTATACTTTGACCATCGTCTACCGTACCACAGAGGCTTCACCTGCTTGGCCTGCTTGATCATAGCGCTGGTCTCACAGCCATGGATGACCTGTGAGATGCTGTCCATAGTCAAGTCCACCCCTCGGTCACGAGTCCATCAGTACGTTGCATCTCGTCCCTGATGACCAGAGGCATCATGGGCCCAACGGGCTAGAAATAATTCTCCCTTGTGCTGCCAGTCCAGATCCACCTGTGATACTCTCAGTTTGGCATCTCGGTCCACCTGCTCGTTGTTACGATGCTCTTCATTGGCCTGACTCTTGGGTACGTGTGCATCCACGTGTCAAACCTTCACGTTCAGCCTCTCTACACGGGTAGGGATGTCCTGCCAAATCTCAGCGGCCCAGATGGGTTTCCTTCTGCGCTGCCAGTTGGCCTTTCTCCAGCGATTCAACCAACCCCACAAAGCATTAGCTACCATCCAGGAGTCAGTGTAGAGATAGAGCCGAGGCCACTTCTCTTGCTCAGCAATATCCAAAGCCAGCTGGACGGCTCTAAGCTATGCAACCTGAATTGATCCACCTTCTCCCTCAGTAGCTTGTGCAACTCGTCATGTGGGGCTCCATACAGCAGCTTTCCACTTCCGGTTAGCACCCACAATTCGGCAGGAACCATCAGTGAAGAGGGCATATTGTCTTTCGCTCTGGTAGCTCATTATATGGTGGGGCTTCCTCAGCACGTGTCACTTGCCCCTTCTCTTCTTCAGAAGATAATCCAAAATCTCACCCTTAGGCCAGTTCGTTATAATTTCCAGGATCCCAGGGCAATTAGGGTTTCCTATCCAGGCTTGCTGTGTGATCAGCGCAATCCACTTGCTCCATGTGGCGTCGGTGGCATGATGTGTGGAAGGAACCCTTCCCTTGAACATCCAACCCAGCACTGGTAGTCGGGGTGCCAGAAGTAGCTGTGCTTTGGTGCCAATTACTTCCGAGGCAGCTCAAATCCCTTCATAAGCCACAAGAATCTCTTTCTTGGTTGGGGTATAGGTGGCCTCAGATCCTTTGTATCCCCGACTCCAGAACCCAAGCGGTCGTCCTCGAGTCTCTTCAAGTCCCTTCTGCCACAGGCTCCAGGATGGACCAATCTGCCCAGCTGCAGTGTAGAGCACATTTTTCACATCCTGCCCTGTTCTGACTGGCCCAAGGGCTACTGCGTGGGCAATATCCTGCTTAATTTGTTCAAATGCTTGTTGTTGCTCAGGACCCCACTGGAAATCATTTCTTTTTCGTGTCACGAGGTAAAGAGGGCTTACAATTGTGCTGTATTCCGGGATATGCATTCTCCAAAACCCGACAGCTCCTAGAAAAGCCTGGGTTCCCTTCTTGTTCGTAGGTGGGGACATAGCAGTGATCTTGTTGACTACTTCTGTCGGGATCTGGCGACGTCCATCTTGCCACTTGACTCCTAAAAACTGGATTTCTTGAGCGGGTCCCTTAACCTTACTTCGCTTGATGGCAAAACCAGCTCTTAGGAGAATCTGGATGATCTTCTTTCCTTTCTCAAAGACTTCCTCTGCTGTGTTCCCCCATACGATAATGTCGTCGATGTACTGCAGATGTTCTGGAGCCTCACCCTTTTCCAGTGCAGCCTGGATCAGGCCATGGCAGATGGTGGGGCTGTGCTTCCACCCCTGGGGGAGTCTTTTCCAGGTGTACTGCACACCCCTCCAGGTGAAAGCAAACTGAGGCCTGCACTCTGCTGCCAGAGGAATGGAGAAAAAGGCATTGGCAATATCGATGGGCGCGTACCACTTTGCTGCCTTGGATTCCAGTTCGTACTGAAGTTCCAACATTTCTGGCACAGCAGCACTCAGTGGTGGTGTGACCTCATCCAGGCCATGATAATCCACTGTCAGTCTCCATTCTCCACTGGACTTACGCACTGGCCATATAGGGCTGTTAAAGGGTGAATGAGCTTTGCTGACCAACTCTTGGCTCTCCAGTTTACGAAACATCTCGTGGATGGGAACCACAGAGTCTCTGTCTGTGCGGTACTGCCGATGGTGCACTGTCGCTGTGGCAATTGGTACCTGCTCTTCTTCAACTTCCAGCAGTCCCACAGCAGATGGGTCGTCTGAGAGACCAGGCAAGGTATTTAGCTGTCGGATGCCTTCTGTTTCTACAGTGGCTACCCCGAAAGCCCAAAGATGTCCTTCTGGGTCTTTGAAATACCCATTTCTAAGATAGTCAGTCCTATGCCCAGGATGCATGGGGCCTCTGGGCCGGTCATGATGGCATGTTTCTGCCACTCATTCCCAGTTAAACTCACTTCAGCTTCCAATACAGTCAGCTGCTGGGATCCTCCTGTCACCCCAGAAATAGAAATAGATTCTGTTCCCACATACCTTGATGGCATCAGGGTACATTGAGCGCCGGTGTCAACCAAAGCCGTATATCTTTGTGGGTCAGACGTGCCAGGCCATCGGATCCACACAGTCCAATAGATCCGGTTGTCTCTTTCCTCTACCTGGCTAGAGGCAGGGCCCCTCTATTCCTGATCGTGGTAAACGTTGCTCTCTTCCTGTAAATATGTTCTTGAGGTCCCTTCAAGAGAATCGGTCATATCATCATTTCTATACTGTCCAGAGTTCTGTCCACAAGAGACCGGAGCGGCGTTGACTCTAGGCGGGCTTCTTGTGGTAGCTGTTCCTCTTTTCAGTTCACATACACGGGCTGCTAAGGAAGAGGTGGGTTTTCTGTCCCACTTTCTCATGTCTTCTCCATGCTCCTGAAGGAAAAACCAGAGGTTACCTCGTGGAGTGTATCTTCTTTATCTGGCTGTGGGACGTCTGCTCCTAATAGCAGAGACTCTTGTTGGTTCTGGCAAGATGTGGTGAATTTCTTGCTTCAGCTCCTTTCTGAGTTTCTCTTCCAAGCTCCGGACGTGCTCAGCCAGCTTTGTTTCCACAGATGAGACATGGGTGCGAAATGGGGCAGTGACAGTGTCCTCATAAATTCTTAGTTTGTTGACCAGTACTCCCACCTTGTCCGCTCCTTCCCTCCATTGCAGTGTTGCTAGGCAACGGGAATATATCTCTGGTCCGAGCCATGCAAATCTCAACCACATCTGTGACGTGCATTGGACATCATCTGGGTTCTTAGGGAATCTCTCATCTTCTGAGAAAATGATCTCCAGCACGGCCAATTCTCTCAGGCATCGGATACCTTGTTCCATTGTGCTCCATTTTCCTTGGTGCACCTGGAGGTCTTCTTTACAAAGGTATCTGTCCCTTACACTTGCCAGCAGTCGCCACCAGTGGCTGAGAGTTTCTTGGGTTTTCCCGATCCCCTGGTCAATGACCACATCCTGGGTCAGGGATCCAAGTTGCCTGGCCTCACTTCCATCTAGCATGGTGTCATTGGCTGCAGCATCCCAGATGTGAAGAAGCCAGGTCAGGATGGATTCATTTGTTTGGCGGGTGAACTCCCTCCGTAGGTCACGCAGCTCACCCAGGGATAAAGAGCGAGTGATGATCTCTGGCTCCATCTCTTCTGCTTGGTGCAAAGGTCCAGCCTCCTCCTCATCGGACACTGTGCAGGCTGACTTGCTCTTGGATTTCTTTTTCTGAAGGGGGGCAACTGCTACTGGCTTAGGCTGTTCTGGCTTGGTGATGGCTTGTGTGGAGATGCTGTAGTTTCTTTCGGTCTCATTTTCCTCCATGACAGTTTGTTTAGATACGGTGCCTGTTGCTTTGCTGCTTTTCTTGTCCTCATCCTGAGGATACTGTGCTGCATCGAGCATTGTTCTGACTCTAAGCATGGTGTACACAGTGCAGGCTGTACAAAGAAGACAAAGCAGAACTAACAGCAAGATTATACCATCTATGACATCCAGAGGGAACTCAATATTTTCAAAAACTGTTGTGTCAGGTCTGAAAGGCTGAAAGAATCCATTCTCTACTCTTTCCCCTAGGGGCTGGGTGCAATTGTTGAGGAGGCCCCAGATGTAACAGCCCATACCAGGACAAGCAAACAAAATTGAGTATATATTCCGAATGGTCTTCATTGCCTCGGAGGTTATCATGCAATAGACATAGTAAACCAATAAAGCAATTTTTATACGATACCCCGGCCTACACAGGAGCATTAACACAGGCAGGTAGTTCCCCGTCTGTGGAAATATATACAGAGCAAGGTACAGGACCCATGTAAGTATGTTGAGTATCATGGTGAATAGGTAGCTTCTAGAACACAAAATTGTAATTCTGACTTTCCTCAGGGCCTTGCCGCACATTGGGCGCCAAAAAATGTGGTAGTTTGAAAGCAAATCACTGAGAGGCTCCAAGTCAGAACTACAATTTAATAGAAAAATGCAATAGTACAAAAACACTGACAGAGTCAGAATACAACCTGGCACCCTGTCGGTCAGGGTGTTGGTCATAGTCCCCTTAGAAGGTGGCTGCAGTCCTCTGGGAGCGATAGATGTGGTTCTGTTGAAGCAGTGATCCTGTGAAAGGTGTAGTTCTCTTCTGAAGGTCCAGTGGTGGTGTAGAAGGGTCTGGTCTTCCTCTGGGAATCCAGTGGAAAAGCTGACTTGTGGTGTTTCAAATTCCAGTCTTTATCCAGAGAGGGATACATTGGTTCCTCACCCTGGGCAGAGCATCTCACAATGGGATGATGGAGTTTATCAGTGGGACTCAATGGCCCATTAACTGCAGCCATTAGGGATGAGCAAAGCAAAGTGCCCCACCTGGCTCCAACTAGAAAACATGTCCCGGAGCCATCAGGGATGAGCCAGGAACACTGCCCCACCTGGCCCCAACATCCCAGGACAATGGTGATAGAATACATACCATTGTAACCTAAGACAATAGCCAAGTGTAAAATGTACTGTATGCTTTGCTTTAATTGAGACATTTGTGAGACCTGCTGGCTTACAGCTCATTCTCTTAGCTCTTACCAGTGGATAACCACATGGAAGGTGCATGAGGATGGTTCAGGGGAGGTACAGACTTGCCATTAGTAAACACAGAGAGGGTGGCCAAACCCAGGAACAGTCTTCCTAGCGGGGTTGTTGATGGCCCATGCTTGCCCGTGTTTAAAAGACATTTGGATAATGCCCTTAACAATTTGCTTTAGCTTTTGGCCAGCCCTGAAGTGGTCCAGCCCAGAAACATAAATGAAGCAAGATAGGAGGGATGGAAACAAGCTCTCCATGTCTACACACCAGCTTGGGCCCAGAAGAAATCTAATCATACCTACAAAGAATTGTGACCAAATATTTCAATTACCTACTCTACAGAGGCAGACAACTTGGCATGTGTCTTCAGCCTTAAATTTTGGCCCATCAAGCAGAGGCACAAAACCCTGCTGAGCTAAAATTAGATCAACCTTTGATGGCAGATTTTGTCAAGAAGGAGGTGGGAAAATGTAGCCAGACAGCTTCCAAGCTGGAGAATCTGTCCTGTTTTTCTCAAGTCCCCATAAGTTTTCATGTCTCTGCCTTGTGCTTCAGTTCATAATAGAATCATTTTCCTAATGACCAGCACTAATTCTGATAGCAACACGATGTCTTATGTTGATTTAAGAATGGAGAGAGCACTAACTAGAGATACTGCTCAAATTAACTGCCAAAAACCCAAACACCTACAGTCCACTCTAAGGCCGCTCTTGGTTCCTTCACAGGTCCATTGGTGACTGGAATGTTGAGGGTATGCACAGGAGCCAAGTGCTGGAGGCCTGACCTGGAGATTGCTTTCCTGCAAATTGAAAAGACAAAGAAAAACACAAATAAATGGAGTGTACATATAACAAATATATCTCTCCAACATAATTACCCAACATCCTCCCCAGCCTTCTCCAGAAATGAGAAGAGGCAGCACTGTATTTCATTACAGCTTCAGTGAAATGGTGCTTGAATGCCATCTGCTAAAGCAGTTCAGTAAAAGAATAAAGCAACCTGATCACTGGAAATTACTGTTTAATCGAGATCAGTTACTCATCTGGCACTGAGCTGAAATATCAAATCCAGAGGACTATCTGTGGTTCTTTTTGCCAGTGTCAGTGGAGTCCTCATGCATTACACCTATCCCTTACACACCAACTAGACCTGTTGAATCAATTTATGCATAATTCCAAATACCATTTTTAGGAGAGACAATATATGAGTTTATACAAAGAATAAGAGTTGCTTTTACTTAGTTCATAAGCTGGAAAAAGTCGTCCATTCAGCATCCAACTATGTAAAACAAGACATGGGGATGCCACCAGGAAGGAAAGCCATAAACTACTACCTTCTTTGATCACATCAGTATCCCTCAAGGAATTACAGCTTCTTTCCACTTATACCTAAGTTCTATCTTTCTGGTCCAAAATCATTTTTACAGCTCTTGAGGCATAGATGTGATCTTCTTCAGAAGTCAAAGGTGGTGGCCAGAAACCCTCCTGAAGCTGGTTCCACAGTGCTGAGGGGCTATCCCCACTGCTTGTCTCCCTAGAAACACCCAGCAGAGAGAGACAGAGGTGCCTCCACCAGTGAGTCCTCGGGTGGGAGCACAGTACGCTGCCAATATAAAGCTCAGCTGCACCTGAACAGTCTGTTTCCTACAGCTTCCCAACATTACTGCATTGTATGTATCAGAACCTGATGGTAGTGGCCAAAATAATCCCACAGATTCAGCTGCAGTGATTCAGAAGAGGACAAAAATCATCTCAGAGAGATATCTCCCTTTGTAAGCCAAATACACACATCCCCCACAAAGTAAAATGACAGGCTGTTTGTCTAAAGTGCATTTTTGTGATACCGCTCCCACAGTGCTATAGCTATTTATAGCATCTCCTAATCCTACCACTGTCCCAAGGCAATAAAAGTCAATTGAGCCAGTGGAAACAATCCAGGTCAGCCATATGCTAAATAAATATTTTCGCTGTCCTGAAAATATACAGTGCAATATATATCTGCAGTAAAGGAGCTTGGAAGCCTTGCTGCTCACAGTGCGTGTCTGGAAAAATCGAGTGAACTGAACCAGAATCTCTTAAATCCCCACTCTTGTGGGCAGCATGAACAACTCAGAACATCAACATCAGCCTCTGATCATCCAACACCCTCTTTCTACTTAATGTGGGCAAGACTTTGACATTAAGGGTTTTTTTTTTCCAAAATATTTTGCATTTGACAAAAAAAAGGGAAGAAGCCCAAGGAAAATTCTTTTACCATCTGGCAATGTATCAGGAGGGAACAATTTAACAAGAAAGATTTTATGCCAAATACATAAGTACAACATAAGCTACACATCTCAATATCTGGATTAAGGCCTTAGAGAAATAAGCTACAAGAAACTAAAAAGATCTTTTTAAAATATATTTTTCAAGAAAACTTCCCAATATTTGGCAGTCTCCTTCCATGCTGTTTTTTATATCAATGTAGTTATTTGGGCTTCCTAAACACCTGAGTACATTCCTGTATCTCCTTGTGGTTTATAACGTGTTTATTTGGGTGGAAACAGGGCAGTATCACTTTTTCCACTCTGCGTCACTGACAGGGGTAAAGCAAACCTACTTAGGCCTGTCCTCACAACAGAGGAAGGTAAATATGCATAATGAGGGGTTGCAGACATCTCAGCACCAGGCCTCGGGTACTATTTCAAGTCAGAATTAGAGATGTGCAAGCCTCTCATAGGAGAACCTGAGACTTGGCCCACATTTCTTTAAGAGTGAGCTGAGGCTGATGAGCCTTTTTGGGGGAGACCTGGCACAGTTTTGTGCCAACAGCCTGCCCTTCCTCTGCATGCCAAGCTGGATTTATGGCTTTGTCTGGAAAGTACACAAAACACAGGCATGACAATAACGCCTTTTTTTTCTGTTCTGTTTTAACATAAAAGCCTTAAAATTATCTCAGGGATTGCAAATTTGCATAAGCCAGCCAGAAGTGACCCTTAGGCCCATTAACAAGCTAAAAATGTCTACTTTTGCACAGCTTCTTATCAGAATTTTCTCTCAGAGGAAAGAGAGACAAGTGTTAAAACACACTGTATGCACTGCAGAAGCCTTTCTCATTAAAAAAGGAGGCCAAGCTAAAGAGCAAACACATGGCCTTCTAATAAATGTAAGACAGACAAGAGAGGGAAAAATGGGGGGAAGGGAAGGTAGCACAAATCTGATAACAGAACAGATGCTGAGTATCCAGGTGATCATGTCTCATATTACTTTGACAAATTACACCACCCGGCACTTTTCCAACGGCAAGGTAACACGATTGGCATTTAGTTATCTTTCCCAGAAATTTCATCTCCACTGTGCTGAGGGCATGAATGAAAACAGGCTTGACAGTCAGCCTTTCCCATAGAAGTAATCACTGTTCCCCTGATAAGAGACAGACAGAAAAAGTGAATCTGTGGTTTCATCATATATTCCATTCTTCAGACTATGAAGAGCACAACTTTCTTAAAATGGGCACAACCAGCCCAGCTTGTTGATGTAGTAACCAACAGCTAGGAAATATTTAATCATAAATAATGAGCTGTATTTCAATAATTACTTTTTTCACGTCCAGTAATCAATCATTTGTAGTAGATTGTTATTATTGACTTAGCTAACACATCATCATTAAGAACAAGCATGGGTACACATAATGTCTATGTCATTGAATATACAACTAACAAAAATATCTGATACTGATTCCATAGTTGATGCCGCTGAGGAAATTCTTTAACAGAGCAGTCAACTGTCTTGAAAACCAAAAGCAATCAGACATTCAAGCCATTCAAGTACACTAACTGATTTTTTATTTTTTAAAAGCATTATATTTGCATTTTGCTGAAAAGTCAGGTGAGACTCAACCTACTTATTAGATCAAAGGATACATATTTGATCATGGGAGATCTGAGTTCATGTCCCAGCCTTTAGCTTTATTAAGCCTTTTCCTCCACTGAAGGCATATAAATATCCTCCAATGAGTTCTTTAGACTGAATAGTTTTACCTGAGCCCTCAAAGACTACACCATGTAGTCAATAGTATGCAACACATTTCAGTGCTAGAAAAAAATCTATTTGGAACAGAAAGAGTAAGTTACTGTTGCATGTGGTTAACAGCCTTGACTGTCTAGTTGTCACTGGTGTTAGAGTTGCTGTTGTCTCTCAGCTGCAAGGTTGAGAGAATATAAAAATGCAGAGAGACTGGCTTCCACAGATCCTATGGCTAGGACATCTGCCAGGAGAGATGTTTTTGGGAGTTTTTTCTCAAAGTTAACCTAGATACTTACAGAGAACAGGACAGTGATTTGTATAATGATGTTTAAGTTACAATAACTGAATTTCTTTGAATGTTCAGTGTGGATAAACCCTATGCCTGCCAGCCCTCAGCTTTTCCAACCAGAGCTTGAAAAGCTCTGCACAAGGCCAGAAAGCACCTGTATGCTGTATGAACAAATTTTATGTGCCTGGGGTTGTTTGGAGGTGGTTTTCACTCCTGCAATTTGGTGCTTATGAAAGTAATGAAGAAAATGTACTGGCTTATCTCTGGCATTATTTAAGTTTTCCCCATGCATCTCTGTTGACTGCATCAGGACCCTGAAACCCACTGTTCCCAGCTTGCCTTCTGGGCATGTATTGTTCTCCTTTTTAGCTGACCTCTGGGCAGTGATTATTTCACTGCAACATCGATTCCCAGATTTTTTGCATCTGCTATGAAAGGAGTCAGCTTCAGTCAAATTAAATAATCTGTCTGGTGCACCAACCCATTCCTGACAGTAGCCAGTAGCAGGTGTTTAGAGAAGCACTGGCACAAATTGGGTGATCCTTCCCCTGACATACTCCAGTCCCAGTTTCCAGTAATCAGTACTTTAAGGACTTCCTGAGCTGGAGGCTGCTTCCAGACCTTTGCACTTAATAGCCTGTAATGGCTCTTTACTCTAGGAATGTGTTGGTCCTTCCCTGAACCCATTTATAGTCTTGATCTCCAAAGCAGGCTATGTAAGCTCCACTATTTAATTATGGGCAATGTAAATTACTTCGTTCCATCTGTTTTTAAAATTCTGCTGGATAATTCAATGGCTGTATCATATTGTAAGTAACAGTGAATAATCACTTGCCTCTCTACACCTTCTGTGATTTTATGAATCTATTGATATACCCCTTAAATCACACACAACCCCAAGTGGAAGCACCCTAGACTACTCAGACTTCTGCTAATCCTGAATCTGTTCTATCTTTATCAATGTTCTCTAGCTCAATCATGTATTTTCTGAGGTATGATTGCCAGAACTAGAAAAGATATTCAACATCTAGCGGCACCAGAGGTTTATCAGTGGTGTCATCACACTTTCTGCACTGTTCTGTTTAATTATCCAAAGATCTCTTTCCTGAGTGTTAAATTATAGTATAAAGTCCAAACTTGATAGCTTTTTAATCCTGCATGTGCATTATTTTGCCTTCACCGATCTCACATTTCAACTGCAATCTGCTGCAGAGTCATTCAGCATCATGAGATCCTTCTGAAATTTTTCTACAATCAGACCGTGCCCACTCTAATTGTGCAGAGAAACAGCAAGCATTACCCCCTTTCATTTTGCTTCCATTGATCACCACTGTTCCTTTCACAGATCCCCAGTGGTCCTAAGCAGTAAACACCTAGGTAAACTCTGAAAACCATCACATTGCTTGCTATACTTACACAGTTGTTTAATCATGAGGACACCATGCCTTTCACCCCTAGTTTCTGTACCAAAAGCTGTTTTTCTTATTCCATCGAAGCTTTCTGGAAGCCCACATGGGCTCCCCTTGGCCAGACCACCCCAGTTCACAGGCCTCATGCCTCTGTCAGCAACCTCTGCAAGATTCACTCGTCCTGGTATGGAGAAAGCTGTGCTAGATCTCCTCTAGCACATCACATTCAGCTGTGCATTTACTAAGCCTGCATCTTATCAGCAGCTTTACCAGTTTCTCTGATTAAAACTTGCTGCTGGGTTACCCCATCAGCACTCTGTGAATCCATGTGACCACTCCACTCCTTTAGGAGTAGAGCTCACTTAACAGAAGATTTATAAAGCTCTCTCAGCAGTTTCTTATTTGAATTCCACCAGAATACTTAGCAAAATCAAATCTTAGTGATTGGTTACAGGCCCTTTTGTCAATGTGGTCTTTAGCCTCCTACATTAACCTTCCCATTTTCCTCAGGTTTATCTGCACAAGTAGCAGCTCAGCCTAGGACACTCTCAAGCACCCTCAGCAGTGAACATTGATGCAAAAAAAAATCAATTAGCACTAAAAGGAACAGACCTTTCAAAACTCCTCATGAAATGCTTTGCTAAGCATCTGTCACTCCCTGCTGCCCAGGGAACCAGTGTATGGAAAAGCAAAGATTTGGGTAATTTCCCAGCCAGTCAACATCCTCATCACCAATACCCCAAATAAACCTTTTCTGTCTCTCTCTCCACTCCTCACCACACAGAGCTGTTTGATAAATGGTGCGTGGAAACTGGCACATCTCCATGAAACACTGCAGCTCCATGCAGCTCTGGGCAGCTTTGCTTTCACCCTCAAGCCCAGCCCTCCTGTATCTGGAGCAGCTCATATCCACTAGAGACTGACCTGAAGAGAGTGAAACAAATTTCCACTATGACAATCTTGCCAAGTACCTCAAACAGCAACTGCAGAGCTGTAACATAGTACATCAACTCATTAGTAAATTCTGGTAGGAAAATTTGGATCTATCACATCAAACAATTTATTCAGTTTGTACTGAACAGGTGCAAGACCAAACAGAGCCAACAAGCCTTCCTACAAAAGGAATTACGAGGCAAAGCAAAAGGAGCAGAAAAGAACTGCAGAAAGTTGGATCAGGCTAACGGAGGAAGTGCCTCTACCACATTATGATGTCTTTTCTGTGTCAACACTGCCGTTCACAGATGTTTCTGTGTTATGCACATGAAGGGATATTCTTTAAAAGGAAGCTTTTTAGTATTCTTGCCCCTCAAATTCTGGGTACAAGAATGGCAGGTTATTTTTCCTATCCCAGAAGAATAAAATGGATTCATGAAAGAGGTTATGTGTTACAAGACGCATTCACAAATTGTGGTATGAATATGTTTCCAGTTTCTTGAATGTAGACATGCAAATCATCACTGCCCTGTGGTTATACTTGGAGCTTGATTTAGTGTCAAAACAGTGCAAGTCCACATGCCAAAGATCTCTAGTATATATTTTTTTTCTTTTCTCTGCTTCACTTGACCAGTAGGCATACATTAAGCACCAAATTTTACCTTTTGGAAAGCAATTTATGGTTTCAATTTGATCGTGAACTGTGCTAAATTATTCAATCCCTTAAATCTTATCTTCCATCAAGAGTTCATCTTCTCAGAAGCCAGAGAAAGCACACAGTTTTGTGTCATCTCCTATCAAGGTGACCAATATACCTTGTCCCAGATCTATAAGTCACTTCAGAGCCTCTATTGCATTAAAATCAGGGTGACTGTTCCTGCATGCCTTCATTGGCCAGGCCCTGGATCCAGCTTATTCCCCTGGAAACTCTGTAACAATCCTCATCTGCAATGTGGAAACTGAAAATGGCTTAGATCCAAGACTTGGATAATTAATCAGATAATTATAAGAAAAAGTCAAAGTCATGTGGAATTCTCTCTGAGCTCCTATCAGAGCTCGGATTTCCATATATCAATGGGTAGCACCCATTTCTTCCTTCTGCTCCCTTTAGGGTTTTTTGCCTTTACTCTTAATTTGTTCTCTAGATTTCTTAGCAAATAGGATAAAACATGAAGGGGACTTATGGTGCAAGGCAACATAATTTTAGGACCAACAGGATTCCTCCCAATAATTTGTTTAAAAATTCTAAAAATATATGTACAAATGTGGTGATTACTCTTGCCACAAAAAGTGACAGACCTTGGAGGACTCCTTGCAGTAGCAGAAATGTCAGTGTTAATTTTCATGAGGAGGAAAAGAAAAAAGTGATACAGTTGGTGATGCAATAAAGAGGAAGAGTATCCTCTACCCCTGTAATTTACTGAGAAAGGGACTAACAAAGGAACATAGGAAAGCTGGGCATAAAAAAGACACAAAAGCTTTCTCAAACTAATTTATTTTGCTTTATTTTTGCTGAAGTCAAAACCAGTTTGTTTCAGAAAAGGGGTTTAATTTTTTATTCAGCCTTTAGCTTTTAAAGCTATGAATATCAGATCTGGAAAATACCTTTTAGGTCATGATATCCAGTCAACTCTGTTTCAGGTAAACTTATCATATGTTTGAATTCACAAAGTTAAAGACCCATTTCAAATCTAGACTGGTTGTTCCTTCTCTCTTATTCCTACTGAGAAGCTATGCTAGATCTCCACTCTTTTCATCATTCAAATATATATATATTTTTAATCTCCATCCAATATGCATGCCCCTGCACAATCTTCCTTAAATTCCTATTATTAGGATTTTCACAATTCTTCCAAAGAGTTAAAGTTGAACTGACAACCAATGATTTTATATGATCCTTCTACAGAATAAAAGGTACCTGAAAGTTTTGATCCAGAACTCTTTAAATCTTTTGATCAAAATCCTTTGAGTGAGTTTATGTAGGGCAGAGATGTGCATAGGGAGTTAGAAGCTCACATTTCAAAGATTCTGGAATCACTCGAGTAACCAAGATGATAAAATTTAATCACTGTCTTTCCAAGCAAACAACAAGAAATGCTCTAGGGAACTGAGCATAAATGATTTCCAGCTGCATCACAGACTGGACATCAGCATTACAGAAGATTGATATGTTTTTACTATTGCAGAAAGCAAAGGAAGTCTGAATGGGAATCATTTTCATAACACATTTTCATACATTTCATACAGACAAAAATCATGGGATCTGCAGGACCTGCATTCTGTAGTTCAAGTATAGACTAACAGTGGTGACAGCAAATTGGATGGACATGACTATGGTATGATTGTGACTTTTTTTTTTAAATAATATTCCAAAATAAAAAAAAGAGTGCAGATATTCTATGTTATCACTCAGCCAACCAGATTAAAAACAAAAAAAAGATTAAGTTCTTTTTTCAGGGTACTTCTTGGTGGCATCAATTAATCTTCAATTGATCTGGAAGATAAAGAAAACAAAACAAGACAGGGAGGAAGGGAGGAATTTACAGCAGCATTTTAACATTAGTCTTGGAAATGTTTTCTTGCCACTCAGATGCTAGCACATGCTTTCTAAAATAACTTAAGGTAATTTCTATATCAGACCAGGATCCTTTGTTGGCATAAGCTATTTACACAAGCTGAAATGTCATTATGACTCAAGAACCATATAGCCTCACATAAACTATATAATAAACTACTATGTTGTTTTTCTTTTCTACAAATCCAATGTGTGCTTTGCAGTTTTGCACTGTAAGCTTCAGACAGTTGTTTCAAATGTGGATTTTTTGGAACCTTTCCATGCCCCTGAATCATTAAGTGTCCTTTTCTTTCTTTGTGTAGTATCTTTTCCTTGAAAATGGAAAACATCAAAAATTGTGATTGTCTATTTCCACATTTTTTCAACATTATAAGCTTTAATTTAGCATGCAAGGGTCTCAGAGGGGTTAAAAATAAAAATCATTTCTGAATATGCAAACAAAAATTGAAAAGGTAGTGGAGATTCATACTTACTAGACAAAAGAAAAATAATGCCACAGTTTATAAACTGTGGATTAAAGAAAAAAAGGAATATTATAGGGGATGCCAGAACAAGTTTATTATCAAGTGTTGATATAAGAATCAAATTTTCTTCCTTCCAGATATATAAATACCTAGGGCTCAAGGAAAGACCCAGAACAAAAGCAAGCTTTAAAACAATCCAAAACAACCATTCTTTTTTCTAACAAAAGATTTTGAAAGCACACGGGACAGATATATACCCTCTCTTCTGAAAAGCAAGTTAGACTTTCACATTCCAAACACAGTCTAGAGAGCAGAGCAGGGAAGGGAGTTCAGTCTTTGCCTGCATAGTTCACAGGAAAAAAAAATTAAAAATAAAATAAAAAAACCTACATTTACTTTTCATCAGAGTGACACTTGAGAAAGATAAAAATATAAAACTACCATTCACTAGCCAAATAAATTCTATTTTCTCTCTAAGGAAGGAAGTCCAGCAACTGAGATAAGACAAAGGTTTTGTCCCCCACTTTCCCTCCCCAGGATCCTATGAGATACAAAACTGATGCAAAAAAAAATTCAACAAGTGTCTTTTTCTTTTTATTCCTCACCACAAAGACTACACAGTTTGATGGCATCTATTGCTGTGCTTTAAAAAATCTTGTTTTGAGCACCTGGGACAAGAGGCCCCTACAGCCTTGGGGCTGATGGCTGCCAGGTGAGACAAGCACCACCGTGCTCCAAGCACCTGCACCTTCATCCTCTCCATACCATTCCCAACTTTCTTCCTTTCCCTCTGGCATAGTTTTTATGCACCCATCCCAAGGGAGAAAACTCATGTTTACCGCTTTCAATTCCCCCTGTTTGAGACAAACTGAAAGAGCTCAGCAGAGGGTGGAGAAAGAGGATTTACTGCAGTGAATGGTACATGAAAACAGAAAGTGTCAGTTCCCCAGCAAGTCTGTGTAGGAACCTACTCCTGCAGGACCCCATCCAAAGCTCAGATTTTAATAAAAAGGTTTTGATTACTTTTAACAAGTTTTAGGAGCAAAGAGGCTTAGGGATAAAATTTTATCCAAAAAAAACTTAAACCAGGAATGAAGGATGTGTGTAGAAAATATAATAAATCACCACCTTCCCCTCATCAGCAACAACTGGATGGCAATACAGAAATGAGGAAAAAGTGCATCTTGTGACAAGATTCCCCCTTTCCCTTCAGTCCACAGAAAGCAAAAACCTTAAGAAACAGCTTAAAACTAACTTCCAAAACTGGAAGAGAATCTGACTCAAGCCCTGCTCTGAGGTGTTAACCTCAGAATACCCAGTGTGTTTATAGAAAATGAATTCCCACTCACAGAATACGCTGAGTTGGAAGGGACCCATCAGGATCAAGTTCAGCTCCTGGCCCTGCACAGGACACCCTGAGAATTGCCCCTAGTGCCTGAGAGCATTGTCCAAATGCTTCCTGAACTCTGTCAGATGCTGTGACCACTTTCCTGAGGAGCCTCTTCCAGCACCCAACCACCCTCTGGGTGAAGAACTTTTTACTAATCTTCAACCTACATTTCCCCTGATGCAACTTCAGGCCATACCCTTGGGTCCTGCCACTGGGCACCACAGAGAAGAGATGAGTGTCTGCCTCTCCTCTTCCCCTCATGAGGATGTTGTAACTGCAATGAGGTCTCCCCTCAGTCTCCTCCAGGCTGAACAGACCAAGTGCCCTCAGGCCCTCCTCATAACAGCTTCCCCTCAAGGCCCTTCACCATCTTTGTTGCCCTTCTCTGGACACTCTCTAATAGTTTATTGTCTTTTTTATATTGTGGTACCCCAAACCACCCCAGCACTCGAGGTGAGGCCGCCCCAGTGCAGAGCAGGACAATCCCCTCCCTTGCCCAGCTGACGATGCTGTCCCTGATGCCCCCAGGACAGGGATGTCCCTCCTGGCTGCCAGGGCCCTGCTGGCTCATGTTCAACTTTCCATTGACCAGGACCCCCAGGTCCCTTTCTGTAGCACTGCTTTCCAGCAAGTCCTTCCCCAATCTGTCCATATATCCAGGGTTACCCTGTCCCAGGTTCAGAATCCAGCTCTTGCCCTTGTTGAGCTTCACATGATCACCCACTGGGTGATTTCCCAGTCCCCTAATTTGTCAAGGTCTCTCTGCAGGGCCTCCCTGCCTTCAAGGGAGTCAAAAGTTCCTCCCAGTTTGTATCATTTGCAAACTTGCTCAGTATCTCTTCCAGTCCTGCATCCAAGTCATTAATGAAGATGTGAAGAACACAGAGCCTAAGACAGAGCCTTGTGGAACCCCACTGGTGACAGGTCCCCACCCCATTCACAGTAACCCTTTGTGCCCAACCCATGAGCTAATCACTCACCCATTGCATGATGTATTTATCCAGGTGTTTAGCTCTGAATAAAACATGAATTATCTACCAAAAATACTTATGATTGAAGCTTATTCTTGGTAATCAACTTTGGAGTTACACATAACTATCTTAAAAAAAAGTCAGACTTTCTGTAGCAAACCTTAACATTTCTGCCCGGAGGAGAAATCACACCAGGTTTCACATCAGAATAAGAAGACAACATCGCCTGTGTCATGCATTTTTACCAATCTCACCAGAATCACAGTTAGGGCCTGCTGCCTTCTCCGTGCAGCAAACACAGAATTGTGCTGCAGGGAGAGGCCAAGGCACTCTCAGTCAGGAGGGAGATTACTGCATTCCCTCCCACCCCAAGGGACAGCTGTCACAGGGTTGAGCCTAGGTCTCAGTCTTGGAATAGGGAAATTTTCAGGGAGACATTGAGGCAGAAAAGTGCAGGCAGTACAGCAACTAGAGCAGTGATCTTCATGGCAGAGATGAAAGTGGAGGTCTTCAGCTTTTGTTAGCAGCTCTGTTGATCTAGTTAAACAAATGGTATATCTGGAGTTTGGGTTGTGTTTTTTGCAGTATTCAATGCAGGGTCAATGACTTCTCTGACGAGACTGTGATGTTGTACAGAGTTCTTTATTATACAGACAGAGACTGAGACTACTACAGATCACTCTATGACTACTTGCTAAGACTACTCCTATGACTCCTACTATGGCTACTGCCATGGCTACTCCCTTATGGCTACTGCCTTATAGCTACTGTCTAATGGCTACTGCTAATGGCTACTGCCCCCTACTACGCAGTGAAAATTCCCTTTATACATCCCACACACAGGATGTGCCATCATATAAACAAGAAAGATAAACAATACCCTATAAGGTCACAACCTACAATACTCTCACACAATAGGTGCAGAAGGTCACAAACCCATGATCCTCTTTCCCATGCCCATCCCTGGTGACCTGGATATGCTTCCTGGTCATCTTCGGGCCTAGGGAAGAGGCTCACTCTGGGCCTTCCAGGCCTGCTTTTCTATAACACACATAGTGTAACCCAACAGTTTTTTTTCTTTTGGAACCAATTTAAGAAATGTTCATTTTCCTCATAATCTGACCTTTTCTTTTTTTCATCTAAATTCTGTTAAATTATACATATGTGGTTTTGCTTCCTCCCTGTTGACTCACCAGTTGTATACAAGCAGGCTAAAATAACCACCACAATACAAAGCACTGTCAAATGCATATAACACGAAAACAGCAAGGAGGAAGGAGACTTATTTTTCTTCTAATTTCTTTTTGGGTATAGTAATACTGGGTGCTGCTTCTCTTGTGCCTATACAGCTTCAGAAAAGGACAGTAAATTGCTGGTGCTCCTTCAGGGTTGGATAAATCCTCAGAGAGAATGACCTGAAAGCCCACCTTGAACTGGAAGAGATCTGGACATTACCTTATGACAGGACATGCCCTATTACTTGGACATTATTTTAATGTGAAAGAGATTTTGAATGTAAAAGAGTGATTTGTGATGCCACACTCTTAACACTTGTGTTGATGTATTGTTTAGTTGTTGGGGTCAAAATACTGCTGAAATTGTCACTGATAAGACCACAATAGAAAGAAAATATTCCAGGTTTTTGCACTGGTTTTATTATGAAAGAATAAAACCAGTATCTGAGGCTTTTTTCTATCATTGAGCATTAAGATGTTGCCCTGAGTTGTCCAGGAGGGGTCAAAATCTAGGAAGTGACCCATGCTGCAGGAAGTGATACAACTTCCTTCCTGGGAGAGAGAACCAATACCTGGTAGTTTTGAGTATTGATGTATATGCCAACCAATTAAAAGTTGATCTGCCTTCAAGAAAAAAAACCCTATATAAGCAGAGGATTTTTTGAGCTCTTCCTCTTTGGCCTTCCTGCTTTTCAGAGAGAAGTATGTCCCCTGCTTCTCTCTCTGGTAAGATTGGGCCTCTGCCCCCCCCCCCCCCTTCCCGAGCAGGGAAGAGGGTTTGGAGTTGCAGCTGAGTCCTTCGGGGTTCAGACACAGCTGGGCCATAAATTCCAACCATGGCCAGGCAGGGCCGAGCCCTTGCTTTCCCTCCCCCAGCTCAGATGCTGGAATGCTGTACTCAGACAGCTCGGGCAGAGACCATGTGAACATCGAAAGGGCCAAGAGAGAGATTAACCCTCTCCATGCCCAGACTAAACTTGCAGACACCCATCCTTCCCTGCACAGAGAGAGGAAAGAGTGAGGACACCTACAGAAATACAGCATAGAGACTCTAAAGTCAGTGAAGGAAGCAGAGCCAATGCCTGGAGGGAGGAGCATGAGAAGCGCTTCAATAATGAAGCTGAAAATTCTTTTGTGAAACCATGGTTGGGACTAAGCTAAAATATTACCTGTAATATATGAAAAATAGTCCAAAGGGGAGATGTGATGTTCTAACTGCAGTCAGTGAGCCAAGACACCTGTGTAGAGATAAGTAGGTGCTGAAGTAAGTGCAGCCTGATGAGAAGCTTGAGCAGAGACAGAGAAGAGGCTGTGACCTGTCCCTTTGCCCTGGGGAATGCTGGAGGACTTGTGTTGTCAGGAGAACTTGTGTTGTTAGACACAGAAGAAGGGGATTTTCTTTGCTGCTGCAATAGAACTGTTCATCCTTAAAAGGGTACCCCATGGACTGTCATGACCCACTGTAGTAGCTGTGAGAAGACTACTAGTGTGGGAGGGATCTTCCACAAGCAGATTTTCCTCCCGGGCAGCTGCTGGTGGTGAGGCCGAAGACCCATAAAAAGAACTGTGTTTTCTTACAGGGAAGTCCATGGTATAAGCAAAAGAAACTTCTCTCCCTAAATGAACTGAGACAAAGACTATTTCAGAAGTGGTAAACTGAGTAAAAGTCTAAGTGTTGTCTTTTTGTGTGTTGTCAGTGGGAAAGAAATGGGGGGGGGGGGAGGAGAGGTGGTCTGAGGGTTTTGTTCTGGTTTTTCTTGGTTTTTTCCCTTTGTTTTAGGTTTATTAATAAACTTTCTTTATATTCTTCAAAGCTTGAGCCTGCTTTGCCTACTTCTAATCCTTATCTCACAGCAAAAGTCAGGTAAATTTTGGTAAGTGTGCTGGCATTTGGCCAGAAACTCGAATAGGCGAACTCAAACCACTACAGATGTGAAGATAATTGACATGACATAGATTAAAATCCTTTACCAAAAAATTACCAGAGCAAAATGTATCAACTGTACAACCATCCCATCCACTTTTACCCTGGAGTAACACTTGCAGCACTGAGAAGGCAGGTCAATCACCAGATTCAATCCAACTTTGACCTCATATTTTCTTGGGGTTTTTCAAGAAGGGAGCAATGGGTCCAGGTGTCTTATTCCTCTAGCACAGGATAAAACTACGTGTCCCCTAAGATTTGACCTGTGTGGGAATGCTGAGTCATTTTACATTGGCACATGACTAAATAGTCATTAAATCATGCTGATTTCAGGTAGAATTAAATCTGGATTAAAAATCAGCTAAAGTAAACTGCTCATCATGCCTTGAACTGGCACTGTCTCCAGATACAGCATTATTAAAAGAAAGAAAATCCAACTCCTGTGAATTAAAACTAAGTAGCACTTTCCTTGTTCCATTACATCAGCCCCACCAAGCACAGTAAGGTACAGAAATGCAGTAATTTATTTTTCTCCCCACATATTTTACTGCTGCATCACCTATTCAAAAAGACACACTGAGAAACCATTTCTTTAGATAGCAACTATCTGTCGGATGAAATCACACCTTGACCACAAAATGACCATTGTTCTATCAAATAGGAGCAAAAATATCCCAGCTGCCTTTTGCTCCTGGCAGATACAGAAGTAGCCAGGCCAGGATACCCTTTGGAAGCTCATTGCACAAATATGAGATGAAACCTGACCTTTTCTCAGCATGGAAATCCAAACTACCCTAGATCATCTGATTTGATGGGATCACAATATAGATGTAAAAAACACCCAAGCACAGGACTGGGTTACTTACAGTTATTCCCTACACCACTTTCCCAGCACTCAAAAAAGGACTGAATCACTGTGTGTTATTCTAATTTTGATACTACCTCCACTTTAGAGGGAGGAATAAATTCTCCCCTGAAACTCCATCCTGTACATCCCTTCAACAAAGCCTTCAACAAAATACTAATGGGCAGTGAAGAGAAGTGAGAGAATAAATATTTTGCATAGGGTGCTATTGAAATAGTATTGTTGCCCTCTTTCTAGTGATATTTCTTAGCAGAAGGGACAGCACAGCTTGGCCAAACCAACCAGCTTGACTGGGGACATGGCCCACAGCATGTGAGTCACTGAGGAGGAGGACACGAAGGAAGTTACACACTCCCACCTCTGCGTGCTACTGCATCAACCTGCTCCAGCTTCATTCTTCCAGCTGCCTTTACCAGAGCAGAAGGACAGAATGAACATAGTTAAGACGAAGAGAGAACACGAATAAAAGGCACATAGCAAAAGACAGAGAAATCCTGAAATTTTAAGGGGAGCATGACCAATTTCTGCTCTACCTAGGATTAAAATGTACTTTTTAGCACTGCTTTTTGCTGCTCTAAAAGTAAACATAATTAGCCTGTGCTGATGGTAGGACAGAGTTCACACCCTACACATCTACATGAGCAACAGGGAAGAGAGGGGTAAGGCACTGCTTCCAAATCTTGCAAAAAGTACCTAACTGGTGAAGTTAATATGAGCACAAAACCCATTCTTGCTGGTTGCCCTCACAGCACATTATCTTGACAACTCCACAGGTGATGCTTCTTCCCTACAGCCACATTCAGGCTTTCAAGCCATGAAGTGATACTGAAAGGTTATGAAAAGTTCCTGCTGAGAAAAATCCACCAGGGGGGTAATTGCAACTACCCAGTAAGATCCTTCCAGATACAGGCAGGTAACTTCTCCTAAAACAAATACTGCACTAAAGCTCTCACACAGATAAAGTTCTGGGCAACAAAAAAGAAAGAAAAATAAATCTCTTCTGTGGAAAAGCAAAACAGACAGAAATAAAAAATTAAGTACTCCTGCCATTCTTTTGCCCCAGATTTTCTTCAATATATTGTCTATTACTTGAACTGAATAGGGGCCACTTCTGGACATGTAGAGACCGGTATCTGCCTTGCTGGGATCAAGAGCCCTGATCCCCAACTGGCAAATATGGTGTAACTCTGACTCCAGTGAAGTAATACCACTTTGGATCACTTGAGTCATTATCCACAAATTAGTTCTTAACAGACTAGCAGTATTATATTAAATCAATTATTTATAACACCAAGCAAGAACTGATTGAAAAAAAATAAATTAGGCATTGTCAGGAAAAATTAAAAAGAACAAGAAAAACACTCCAATTCCCATTGCTGTTGGGAAGCACAGAAGCAGATAAGTTCTTTGTATGGTGGGGGCTAATAAAACATTATAACCCATACCAAAAAGCAGAACACAAACACTGTTTACGTAAGAAAATTGCAATGCTTCAACTTAAACAAATTTTTAGACTACCTAATTCTTACTATTCCAAATAAGAATGTGAAAATTACTTTCACTTAATAACATCTTACTGCAACTGAGGCCAAGTCTGTGCCCCTCAGACTACAATAACCTGAAAAAACTGATAAGGCAGTGCCTACAGGAGACAGTGCTCTGAAGCCACTCATTCACACTGGTATGGAAATCAAGAGCAAACTTCCCACTCAGCAGCACTCTAAGAAAAACTAAGTAATGGTAAATTGTGTACAGTAATAAAAATTGCAAAATCTACAGCACAATGAATACTAACTCAGATTCTTACAGGTCCTCCAGAACGTCCACTTATTTTGTTATTGTGATTGCTTTGTTTTTTAAGACATCTGATTGCAAAAGGCAATACTGAAACCACAGCCCATCCATAATGCAGAAAAGCCTGTCTGAATTTGCAGAGAAATTGATGCAGTAATTTTGGTTATAAAAGGGTCATGATTCAAATGCCAATGACATTACTTCAACACTGTTGACAATGCACTGCTAATCAAAGTGTACAAGAGATGAGGATGAATACCTACACAGTTGATTTGAGTGACTGCTCATTTTGGGTAGGGTTTTAAAACAACATTGCTGGTAGCAGCAATACTGCAAGCTTAATTTTCTTGACAAGTCAGGATACAGCTTTCCAAACTTGAGAGATGATGCTGCATTAACTGATGAAGACTGTAATTCCATCTGGGGGAACACAATAAATTTGAGCTTTGTTCTTGTGGTCTAGCATGTCACCAGAAACCTTTGCTGGAGTTACAGAAGTACTACATGCAGACAAGAGTGCATTACCTCATCAATAAAATGTTTCAGTAGCTTTTACAGAAGCAGCAGCAGCAGAAAAACAAAGAGCAATTGAAACTCGAGAGAAGCTATTTGTTCTATCTTATGAGTTAATTTGTAATGCCAAAATATACCATTAACTAAAATAACAGTTTATCTGTAACTTCATTTTAAGTTCATAAGCAAAAAAAAAAAAAAAAAAAAAAAAAATCATTGCAGCACTATAAATTGTGACATTCCATTTCTTTAGAGTTGTTCATATTGCAGATTTTGAAATGCATTATAAAACAGGAAGCAAGCCAGCATTTTGTAGATATAAACCAAAAGCTCCATCTTCCACAGATACAATTTTTTTCCCACAGAGCTCTGGATCTCAGCTTTGATCAGGAGAGATAATATTTTCAACAGATGCTGAGGATTGGATTTTGTTCTTTTAAAACAAATAAAAGGCATTTGCCAACATATCTCATCCAAATGACTGCATCCTAAATTTACAGCAGTATTTTAACCTCCTAATCTGTACAAGACCTTGTTCTGAGATCATGTTCTCTTTAGTGTGCCCATCGTCACTGGCTTGAAATTCAGATGAGAAGGGAAAGCACTAACAATTGTTTACCGAGAAATAGTGCTTTGGAGAAGGGAGGAGACTTATTCAACACTCGTGCACATCATCTGTCTTGCTAACATTCCAGTCTTCAAAAAGCCCCCTGAAAATGAACTTACTGTTGAATTTAGCACGTCTAATTGTACAGCTCACCAACTTCATCTTTCCCCTTAATTTCATCTGACAGGGAGACACTCTAAAGAAAATGAGGCCAGAATCTATACAGAAAGAACCAGACTAACTAGAAATTTGCAGAAAAAGTAGGTTGCCCAGAAGTAAGAATTCAATTTCAGGTGCCCTGAGCCTTTCCCTGCAATCGCCACTTTTAGGAATTTCCTCTGTGGCACTGAAGACCAAATGACAACTCTGGTGCTACTCCCTGCAGATGGAATATTCCCCCCAGACACCTACACACCCCTGTATCTTCTCATAATTTTTAAGAGCTGCCTGACACTGAAGGAAATGCAAATACACTTGACATCTCTGGTTCAGCTCCATATGTGATGTCCTACATTCAGGGAGCTCAAAGTGAAATTATGTTACCTCCCTTCACCAACAAGGTTCAGAGAGTCAAGACATAACTCTTACAGGGTTGCAATAAAAGAGGAATCAGATGGCAACAAAAATTAAGGCCATCGCTGAATCCAAAGCCCCTCTGTGTTCTCATTTTACTACTTATAGATAAATATATCATCCAGGAATCTTGTTGTTAAAAATGGGTCCACGAACAAAAATTTTAGTAAAATAATATTGAACATTTATTAGTAGGACAAAGGCAAAAACAGCACTGGGCACATAGCATATTTACTAGAGGCGCAGTTTTCGTTCATTTCACAAATTGGTTAAATACTTTTAACTGTTACATATTCATTAAGCTCAGAAAAAATTTACACTTCACACACCTCTCTCTCCCTGGTCTCTGCCCCCCCCTCCCACCGGCTTGGCGCCTCTTCAAGTATCTGGTCAGTGTCAGGCAGAGGCTTCTTTGAGAGCTGTGAATTGGGGCGCATGGTGTTATCTTCTCTTGAAATTGTTTTGCTCTGCAATTCATCAACTCAACAGACGTTTATAGCTATATATTTTTTACTATGTTTTTCAATATATCACAATTATCTCGAGGTTATAATTTCACTACAATCTTGTTTCTACTTAACTATCTTTTATCATGACACTATTTCTACACATTATACTAACAATATAGGAAGAGCCAACATTTATCATTTACTCATTCATTACATTGTCGCATTTTAGGTTTGATTATCTGCACTGCTCCTTTGGCACTCTGTCAAGAGACACATATATGTAGTTGTCATTATTCCAAGCAGGTTATAACATTTGCAATTGCAGGGTTTTCTGAAGGTTGTCAGAAAAGAACAAAGTTCAGATGCAGAATAAACAGGAACAGCTTCTATTTAACTTGTGAAAGAAAGAAAAATTTTTAAAATCAGAACAGGGTTTTGACTCATATGTGGAAAGAATTTGGTGATTTGTAAGGTGAAGCAAAGGGATGTATAATGTTAAAAATTTTTGGTTGAACCGGGTTTCATCTAATACAATAACCCTAACATCAACATTGACTGGACCTGTATTTTATCCCTCAGCTTCAGTAACTGTATTAAAGACTGTAATTTCCCATGCCACTAGTTAAGCCTTTTTAAACATATTCTTTACTTTGCCTTTTGTGCATTCCATCTTTCCATGCACTGTTCATGGAACCAAGTAACTTCTAAAGTATTTTATTAGTCTTTACAGTAATATCCTGAAAATAACTTATAATAAAATAAAGATCAAGGTGGAGAATTCACAGTATTTGAATTCTATTTAAATAATCATTTCAATATCATGTATCTCATAGGAATAGGAAAAAATATTCACCCACATTAAAACACAAAATATCTGCACAGTTACTGGCTTCCTTTGACACTAAACAATGCAAAAAAATTAAGTCATTCAGACATAAATAAATCTTGCATCAGGAAATCCATAAGCATAATATTAAATTCTAAAGAAATTTTTAGATTGCTTTGTTCATCTAGAGCTGAGGAAGAACTAAAGCTCCCCATACCTGTTCAGTAGTTTATCTTTTCTAGATAAGATTTTCAGGTGATGAAAGTCGCATAGCTTCCCTTAGGAATCTAATCCACAGGCTAACAGACCTCTGGGACAAAGTCCTGGCTGTAGTAAATTAGTCTAGTTCCATTGGCTTCAGGCTAACTAGGTTGATTTTTCACCAGCTGATATATTTTTACAGGAGTACAGAGCAGAAAAAAGTTAAATGTCATTTTTATAATTGCCCCCTCATTTACTCAATTTTTCTTAAAATATTTCAGCACTGTAGACTTCTTTGTTTTAAATGTTTAAACAGCAGATGAAAATGCTACCCAATAAATAAAGAACCTTTAAAACTCCAAAGGCATTTCCCCATGTTTCCATGGAAATGGGACGTCACTCTTTAACCAAGATGACATTACTGATCATATGCATGAAGCCACACAAAAGAGAGAAAGAGGACAGAAATTGCCAGCTACTCCAGTGTTGATCTGGAGCACAACCTCCCCAGTTAAGGGTAGGATTTGATACCCTTTTTGCAATGCAAAGCTTCAGTAGAAGCAGTTCTTACAGTGTTAGAACAGAGAAGGGTTGCTGCTTTATTATTTATTTGGCTCAGTAATCATGTTTGCTAACTATAGAAGTAAAACAAATAAATCAATGTGATCATCATCTGAGGGAGGAAGAGGAGGAGTAGGAGAAAGAAAGGGCAGCTTTAATAAAAGCAACACTCTAAATGTGTTGCTGTGTTGCAGCCCCCTCGCAATGTGTCTGTCTCAGTGTGGTAGTTTGAAAACAAATCAGTGAGAGGCTCAAAGTCAGAACTACAATTTAATAGGAAAAATGTAGTAATACAAAAAAAAGGAAAAAAAAGAAACCACTGACAGAGTCAGAATACAACCTGACACCCTGTCGGTCAGGGTGTTGGTAGTAGTCCACTTAGAAGGTGGTTGCAGTCCTCTGGGAGTGATAGATGCGGTTCTGTTGAAGCAATGATCCTGAGAAAGGTGTAGTTCTCCTCTGAAGGTCCAGTGGTGGTGCAGAAGGGTCTGGTCTTCCTCTGGGAATCCCGTGGAAAAAGCTGCCTATAGTGCTTCAAATCTCAGTTTATATGCAGATCGGGATACATTGGTTCCTCCCCCTGGGCGGGGCATCTCACAATGGGATGATGAGCCACTATCTGCAATGTTTGGGGTGAGTGAAGTGCCCATCCGGCCCCAACGACTGGCCCATTAGCAAACCATTCTGCAGCCATCAGGAACACTGCCACGCCTGGCCCTAACGACCGGCCTATTAGCAAACCGTTCTGCGGCCATCAGGAACACTGCCACGCCCGGCCCCCAGCATCCCACGAAGATGGTGATAGAATACATACCATTGTAACCTAAGACATTATCCACCCCTTATTCTATCACCATCTATATGATACCCGAACCAGTACTCCCCGTTATACATATATATACATATACAATGAAACTTTACACACAGTTCACACTTAAAATTAAGTTTCCTTGTGGTACACAATGGGTTTCCCCATCTTTCTGCATTACCCACCAAGTGTAACCAGGTCCTTGAGCAAAAACAACCCCGCAGATAGGTTTGCCTTTGTCTGAGGTGGGACTAATCCAAACAGTCTTTCCTAAAATACCTCTCATGTGTACCACAGGGACCCTGTCTCCGTCCACTGTGTGCAAGGGTTCAGACTGGGCAGGACCAGCTCGATTGATGGAGCCTCGTGTGTTGACCATCCAGGTGGCCTTTGCTAAGTTCATTTCCTAATTTTTGAAGGTCCCCCTGCCAAGTGCCTTCAGGGTGGTCTTAAGTAGTCCGTTGCACCGTTCAACTTTCCCAGCAGCTGGTGCATGATAACGGATATGATATATCCACTCGATGCCATGTTCTCTGGCCCAGCTGTTTATAAGGCCATTCTTGAAATGGGTCCCGTTGTCCGACTCAATTCTCTCAGGGGTGCCATGTCTCTACAAGACTTGCTTTTCGAGGCCTAAGATGGTGTTTCGGGCAGTAGCATGAGGCACAGCGTAGGTCTCCAACCATCCAGTGGTTGCTTCCACCATGGCCAGCACGTAGCGCTTGCCTTGGCGGATTTGGGGAAGGGTGATGTAGTCAATTTGCCAGGCTTCCCCATACCTATGCTTCGACCATCGTCCACCGTACCACAGAGGCTTCACCTGCTTGGCCTGCTTGATCATAGCGCAGGTCTCGCAGCCATGGATGACCTGTGAGATGCTGTCCATGGTCAAGTCCACCCCTCGGTCACGAGCCCATCGGTACGTTGCATCTCGTCCCTGATGACCAGAGGCATCATGGGCCCAACGAGCTAGAAATAATTCTCCCTTGTGCTGCCAGTCCAGATCCACCTGTGATACTCTCAGTTTGGCAGCTTGGTCCACCTGCTCGTTGTTACGATGCTCTTCATTGGCCTGACTCTTGGGTACGTGTGCATCCACATGTCGAACCTTCACAGTCAGCTTCTCTACACGGGTAGCAATGTCCTGCCAAATCTCAGCGGCCCAGATGGGTTTCCCTCTGCGCTGCCAGTTGGCCTTTCTCCAGCGATTCAACCAACCCCACAAAGCGTTAGCTACCATCCAGGAGTCAGTGTAGAGATAGAGCCGAGGCCACTTCTCTTGCTCAGCAATATCCAAAGCCAGCTGGACGGCTTTAAGCTCTGCGACCTGACTCGATCCACCTTCTCCCTCAGTAGCTTGTGCAACTCGTCGTGTGGGGCTCCATACAGCAGCTTTCCACTTCCGGTTAGCACCCACAATTCGGCAGGAACCATCAGTGAAGAGGGCATATCGTCTTTCACTCTCTGGTAGCTCGTTATATGGTGGGGCTTCCTCAGCACGTGTCACTTGCCCCTCCTCTTCTTCAGAAGATAATCCAAAGGTCTCACCTTCAGGCCAGTTTGTTATAATTTCCAGAATCCCAGGGAAATTAGGGTTTCCTATCCGGGCTCGCTGTGTGATCAGCGCAATCCACTTGCTCCATGTGGCGTCGGTGGCATGATGTGTGGAAGGAACCCTTCCCTTGAACATCCAACCCAGCACTGGTAGTCGGGGTGCCAGAAGCAGCTGTGCTTTGGTGCCAATTACTTCCGAGGCAGCTCGTACTCCTTCATAAGCCGCAAGAATCTCTTTCTTGGTTGGGGTATAGCTGGCCTCAGATCCTTTGTATCCCCGACTCCAGAACCCAAGCGGTCGTCCTCGAGCCTCTTCAGGTCCCTTCTGCCACAGGCTCCAGGATGGACCAATCTGCCCAGCTGCAGTGTAGAGCACATTTTTCACATCCTGTCCTGTTCTGACTGGCCCAAGGGCTACTGCGTGGGCAATCTCCTGCTTAATTTGTTCAAATGCTTGTTGTTGCTCAGGACCCCACTGGAAATCATTTCTTTTTCGTGTCACGAGGTAAAGAGGGCTTACAATTGTGCTGTATTCCGGGATATGCATTCTCCAAAACCCGACAGCTCCTAGAAAAGCCTGGGTTTCCTTCTTGTTCGTAGGTGGGGACATAGCAGTGATCTTGTTGACTACTTCTGTCGGGATCTGGCGACGTCCATCTTGCCACTTGACTCCTAAAAACTGGATTTCTTGAGCGGGTCCCTTAACCTTACTTTGCTTGATGGCAAAACCAGCTCTTAGGAGAATCTGGATGATCTTCTTTCCTTTCTCAAAGACTTCCTCTGCTGTGTTCCCCCATACGATAATGTCGTCGATGTACTGCAGATGTTCTGGAGCCTCACCCTTTTCCAGTGCAGCCTGGATCAGGCCATGGCAGATGGTGGGGCTGTGCTTCCACCCCTGGGGGAGTCTGTTCCAGGTGTATTGCACTCCCCTCCAGGTGAAAGCAAACTGAGGCCTGCACTCTGCGGCCAGATGAATGGAGAAAAAGGCATTGGCAATATCGATGGTCACGTACCACTTTGCTGCCTTGGATTCCAGTTCATACTGAAGTTCCAACATGTCTGGCACAGCAGCACTCAGTGGTGGTGTGACCTCATCCAGGCCATGATAATCCACTGTCAGTCTCCATTCTCCACTGGACTTACGCACTGGCCATATAGGGCTGTTAAAGGGTGAATGAGCCTTGCTGACCATCCCTTGGCTCTCCAGTTTACGAAACATCTCGTGGATGGGAACCACAGAGTCTCTGTCTGTGCGATACTGCTGTCGGTGCACTGTCGCTGTGGCGATTGGTACCTGCTGTTCTTCAACTGCTAGCAGTCCCACAGCAGAGGGGTCATCTGAGAGACCAGGCAAGGTATTTAGCTGTCGGATGTCTTCTGTTTCTACTGCAGCTATCCCGAAAGCCCAACGATGTCCGTTTGGGTCTTTGAAATACCCATTTCTAAGATAGTCTATGCCCAGGATGCATGGGGCCTCTGGGCCGGTCACGATGGGGTGTTTCTGCCACTCATTCCCAGTTAAACTCACTTCAGCTTCCAATACAGTCAGCTGCTGGGATCCTCCTGTCACCCCAGAAATAGAAATAGATTCTGTTCCCACGTACCTTGATGGCATCAGGGTACATTGAGCGCCGGTGTCAACCAAAGCCGTATATCTTTGTGGGTCAGACGTGCCAGGCCATCGGATCCACACAGTCCAATAGATCCGGTTGTCCCTTTCCTCTACCTGGCTAGAGGCAGGGCCCCTCTATTCCTGATCGTGGTACACGTTGCTCTCTTCCTGTAAATATGTTCTTGAGGTCCCTTCAAGAGAATCGGTCATATCATCATTTCTATACTGTCCAGAGTTCTGTCCACAAGAGACCGGAGCGGCGTTGACACTAGGTGGGCTCCTTGTGATAGCTGTTCCTCTTTTCAGTTCACGTACTCGGGCTGCTAAGGAAGAGGTGGGTTTTCTGTCCCACTTTCTCATGTCTTCTCCATGCTCCTGAAGGAAAAACCAGAGGTTACCTCGTGGAGTGTATCTTCTTTCTCTGGCTGGGGAATGTTGGCTCTTAATAGCAGAGACTCTTGTTGGTTCTGGCAAGATGTGGTGAATTTCTTGCTTCAGCTCCTTTCTGAGTTTCTCTTCCAAGTTCCGGACGTGCTCAGCCAGCTGTGTTTCCACAGATGAGACATGGGTGCGAAATGGGGCAGTGACAGTGTCCTCATAAATTCTTAGTTTGTTGACCAGTACTCCCACCTTGTCCGCTCCTTCCCTCCATTGCAGTGTTGCTAGGTAACGGGAGTATATCTCTGGTCCAAGCCGTGCGAATCTCAATCACATCTGTGACGTGCATTGGACATCATCTGGGTTCTTAGGGAATCTCTCATCTTCTGAGAAAATGATCTCCAGCACGGCCAATTCTCTCAGGCATCGGATACCTTGTTCCATTGTGCTCCATTTTCCTTGGTGCACCTGGAGGTCTTCTTTACAAAGGTATCTGTCCCTTACACTTGCCAGCAGTCACCACCAGAGGCTGAGAGTTTCTTGGGTTTTCCCGATCCCCTGGTCAATGACCACATCCTGGGTCAGGGATCCAAGTTGCCTGGCCTCACTTCCATCTAGCATGGTGTCATTGGCTGCAGCGTCCCAGATGCGAAGAAGCCAGGTCAGGATGGATTCATTTGTCTGGCGGGTGAACTCCCTCCGTAGGTCACGCAGCTCACCCAGGGATAAAGAGCGAGTGATGATCTCTGGCTCCGTCTCTTCTGCTTGGTGCAAAGGTCCAGCCTCCTCCTCGTCGGTCGCTGTGCGGGCTGATTTGCTCCTGGTTTTCTTTTTCTGAAGGGGGGCAACTGCTACTGGCTTAGTCTGTTCTGGCTTGGTGATGGCTTGTGTGGAGACTGTCGTTTCTTTCAGTCTCTTTTTCCTCTATGACAGTTTGTTTAGATACGGTGCCTGTTGTCCTGCTGCTTTTCTTGTCCTCATCCTGACGATACTGTGCTGCATCGAGCATTGTTCTGACTCTAAGCATGGTGTACACAGTGCAGGCTGTACAAAGAAGACAAAGCAGAACTAACAGCAAGATTATACCATCTATGACATCCAAAGGGAACTCAATATTTTCAAAAACTGTTGTGTCAGGTCTGAAAGGCTGAAAGAAACCATTCTCTACTCTTTCCCCTAGGGGCTGGGTGCGATTGTTGAGGAGGCCCCAGATGTAACAGCCCACACCAGGACAAGCAAACAAAATTGAGTATATATTCCGAATGGTGTTCATTGCCTCGGAGGTTATCATGCAATAGACATAGTAAACTAGTAAAGCAATTTTTATACGATACCCTGGCCTACACAGGAGCATTACTACAGGCAGGTAATTCCCTGTCTGCGGAAATATATATAGAGCAAGGTACAGGACACATGTAAGTATGTTGAGTAGCATGGTGAATAGGTGGCTTCTAGAACACAAAATTGTAATTCTGACTTTCCTCAGGGCCTGGCCTCACGTTTGGGTGCCAAAAAAATGTGGTAGTTTGAAAGCAAATCAGTGAGAGGCTCAAAGTCAGAACTACAATTTAATAGGAAAAATGTAGTAATACAAAAAAAAGGAAAAAAAAGAAACCACTGACAGAGTCAGAATACAACCTGACACCCTGTCGGTCAGGCTGTTGGTAGTAGTCCACTTAGAAGGTGGTTGCAGTCCTCCGGGAGTGATAGATGCGCTTCTGTTGAAGCAATGATCCTGAGAAAGGTGTAGTTCTCCTCTGAAGGTCCAGTGGTGGTGTAGAAGGGTCTGGTCTTCCTCTGGGAATCCCGTGGGAAAAGCTGCCTATAGTGCTTCAGATCTCAGTTTATATGCAGATCGGGATACATTGGTTCCTCCCCCTGGGCGGGGCATCTCACAATGGGATGATGAGCCACTATCTGCAATGTTTGGGGTGAGTGAAGTGCCCATCCGGCCCCAACGACTGGCCCATTAGCAAACCATTCTGCAGCCATCAGGAACACTGCCACGCCCGGCCCCCAGCATCCCTCGAAGATGGTGATAGAATACATACCATTGTAACCTAAGACACTCAGTTTTATCTAGCCCTGCCACCCATGGCTGTGTGCTGAGGACTGGAAAGGATCACTCTGGATTGCTGTGTTGGAGGCTATCACCATTACAGCAAGAGTTGACAGCAAACATCATAGCTTTACTGAGCTAGGAATGTGTGCCATGAATGACAGACCCTGCTGTTACAAGCTATTGGTCTAAAGGTGAGTGGAAAGGAAGCAAAGGTGTGAAATGACTCTTCCAGGTTCCATCTTTTCCATGGTGAAGACAAGAGCAGTCAGGTTTCCTCAAGATACTCATTGGAGCCCTCACCATTGGATAGCACTGACTCTGTGCTGTGCTGAGACTTTCAACCTGGCAGATCTGAACCACAGATGACTTCAGTCATATCTGTTTCTTCATCCCTTTGTGCCAAAGTGTCCTGACCCTCTATTTGTCCTGACTGCACTACCATCATTTATTCACTGAGCAGAGCTGGAGCCTTGAAAAGGATTGTCGTGGGGTAACCTTAGGTGGAATTTTCCGGTACAGAAGGAAGGAGGTGAAGCCAGAACTGACGTATGCAAAAAGAGGTATTACAGTTTCCGCCTCCAGAACTCATAAAACCAGGAAGAGATCAGAAGCTCTTTTTTAGACTTCCGGCTCGCTGAGAACGGACGTCGTTCTCTCTCCCCTCCGCGCTGTCTGGTGAGGTCTGTTCAGGCCACGTGGCCTGGGTTGCTGGCCGAGATGGTGCGGAGGGGGAGGGGGGGGGAAAGCTTGTGCCAGCCTTTCAGTCCCTCAAGGCAGCTGCAGACAAGGAAAGCCAAGTGAACTTCGTTTGGCTCTGCCCGAGCCGAGAGGGGCCTCATTTTGCTGCCCCAGGCCAAGGTAACTCAGTCTTGCCGTCCCCCTCGCCCGCCTCGCTTGGCCAGCCCGGCTGGCTCCATGCACAGTCCAGCGTGGGAGAAGGGCTTGGACCAGGCCTCCTGCAACCAAATGCGGCCCCGCTGGCCCCGGCTCCGCGCACAACCTGGTGTGGGAGAGAGCTCGGGACAGGCCCCCTGCAGCTCGGACACGACCCCGCTGGTCCCACTGAGCTGTGCCAGGCTGGCTCCGCGGCGCGGCCTGGCACAGGAGAGGGCTTGGGCCAGCCCCTTGCAGCTCGGACGCGGCCCCACCGGCTCCCTGCAGCTCAGGCGTGGCTTAGATGGAGAACGGCGCAGAGGAACTCCTCTCCCTCAGCTCAAACGCTGAGAATACTACACTTGAACAACGCGGGCAGAGGTCATGTGACCATCGCCCGGCCGAAAGACAAATTAACCTTTTTTTTCAATATCAGGATGGGACTTGAAAACATCCATTTTCCCCTACACAGAAAGAGAAAGTATGAAGACACCTACAAAAGGTACAACATAAAGACTCCAAGTTAATGAATGTACCAAGGCCTATATTCAGAGAAGGAGGAGATGAGGAGTGCCTTGAGGCTGAAACTTCTCTTGTAAAGACATGTTGATAAACTCAGCTATAATATACCCTGTAATATATGAACAATGGTCTAAAAGAGTGATAAAAGGGGGATGTAATGTTCTAGCTACAGCCAGTGGACTAAGGCTCCTGTGTAAAGATTCCTTGCCCCGGGAATAATAGAAGACTTGTGTTGCCGATAATGAGAAAAAGGGGATTTCGTTGCCGCTGTACCTCAGCGACCATCATATGCCCACTGTAGTAGTCCTGGGAAAACTACTAAAGTGGAAGGGATTCTCCAGAACAAGCAGATCTTTTTCCCTCCGGATGACTGCGTGTATTGAGGCTGACAACCATAGGAACTCTATTTCCTATGGAGAATCAACATGGTAAAGCAAGAGAAAACTTCTCTCTCTACATGAACTGAGAAAGGAACTGTTCCAGAGGTGGTAAACTAACTAAAAGTCAAGTGTTGTCTTTTTGTATGGTCAGTGGGAAAGAAATGGAGAGGTGGGGGGGGGGGGGGGGGGGAAAGAAGGGGGTTCTAAAGATTTTATTCTGATTCCTGATTGTTATTATTCTTTTTTTAAGTCTGTTAATAAATTCCCTTTATATTCCTTAAAGTCTAAACCTGTTTTGCCTACTTCTAATCCTTATCTCATAACTAAAATTAAGGAATTTTAGTAAGTGTGCTGGCGTTTAGCCAAAAACTCGAATAGGCGAATTAAAACCACTACACCGTTGGTGTTTCTGCCCGGTTTCCCAAACCTCAAACTGCAACAAGGATTCAGTGCAGAATGTGCCAGGTCAGTTTGCACAGTGCCAACCCCCAAAGGAGAGGATGTGGACAAAGAGACGTCACACACTACACAGGTGCTGAAGTGTCATTGAAAATCCCCCATACTTTGACCAGAGATACTCCAGTCCACCTTGAGATCCATACATAGAACAAATAAAGACTACAGATCACATGCAGAAATGTACATTTAGCAGAGAAAATATCAGCTAAAATACTATTTTTTGGAACATCAAAAAAGGATACCAAAATCCAGTATTTTCTGACTAGTTCTATGTAATTGTTTCTACCTTGGATTCTGCTGTTCAATGCTACCAAGAACATGAATCTCCTGAGGTGTCACTGGGACCAACCCATTGGGAACTGCTGCTGAACATTGATTTTTAACACAGAATTAATACTAATAAAGTGAAAATAAGATTGTATCTGTAAGAAGGCTTGCCAAAGAGAAGTCACATTGTGGAAATGAAAATCAGGCCTGATTTATTAATATGCTCTTCTAGGCATGCAAAGCCTTAGAGAGACTGCGTAAAGAAAAATATTCCCTTCTTTATCCCAAATTTAGATCCATAAAAGAAAGTGGCTCTTAATTGGTCTAGAAAGCAGAGCGGCCTGTGGCCCTTTGCACCATGACAACCACAAAGCTGAAGGTCTGGGGCAATAAAGCTGTGAGGGTTTTTTTTTCCCATATATTCTGTACGAAGGTGTATGCCCTACCTCACACGAGCTCCAGAAGGTAGAAGGAATGACCAAAGTGATCCTTTTGTGCAGATTAGAATAAAAGATTATAAAACATTCAAGAGTTTTTAGATTTGTTTGAACATAAAATTCTTGGTAGATTTAAATGTGAATCAGAAACAGAAAAAATATATTTTAAAAAACAAAAACAACAAAAAATAAAAGTCAACCCACACAAAAAAGACCAGAATTTTCCAAATGCTGCAGTGATCCTACACATTAATGTGGAAAAAATTATGATTTTTCAGAACCTCATATTTCCAGTATCTTGTATAAAGAGATGGAATTCAAAGAACAAGAATAACTTTCAGAGTAGTATACATTATATATGCATACAGTACTACCTGAAACAAAGGTTCTATTTAAAAACTGAAATTTGGGTGACTCATTTTACAGCTTTGGTGTTTCCCTTTTTTTTATTTCAAATATGGTCAAGTCAAAAACCTCCACAGAGGTCTAGTGACCACTCTGTGGATTGATCACCATGCAAATGGGTCAGCCTGAAGTCCAGTCATAGTGACAGTAAATTAATTACATGGCATTGAAATAAGACTCTCAAGAAACTTGGATGAACTGGAGTGCCTAATGCAGGCAAAAAAGAACAGTCAGTTGCCTTGTTTTGGTTTAGGTTTTACTAATCAAATATGGCAGTGCTTTGCCAGCTCGGACTCCAAAACCCAGCTTTACCTAAAGACCAGGACCAGAAATAACTCCATGTTTTGGATAAACTCAGTGAATGTACAAAATGTAAACACTAAACGCAATCTGTGATATTGACTACAGCAAATGTATGAATCATTGTGATGCAGCTACATGTCAATATATTTTATACTAGGATTGCCTTTGAAGCTAATATACTGGTAAATCAATTCAAATGTAACCAGCTGAGTATAAAAACAATCAACTTATTTGGCTTTTGCCACAATGTGTATTCCAGCATCCTCTGACATTAATTTATTTTTCTAATGGTACCACCAAGGTAGAGAAACAATATTTTGGCTATTAGAAATTAAAAAGGAAACAAGATTACACTGGTGGTTTGTTCAGCTTCCTACAAAAACTCAAGAGCACTGAAGGAAATCAGAGCTAGGTTTTCAGACCCTTACCTGAAGCCAGCAGCCCCACACATTCTTTTCTACATCTATTACTGCATATTGGCAACACAATGCTGTGCTAACCTACCAGCTAAAAGAAAGCTGATGGGTGGTGTTTGCATCTTCTCAAAGCACTACTTAAAGGGAAAAAATAGAGAAATTTCACTGGAACAGACAACACCAAGAATAATATGAAAGGAGATGGAGTGTGGGTGTAAAAACAACTTTACCTTTCCTATTCTTTAGGTTTTTTTCTCCCCTGTGGTTCTCTAAGCATTATATTTACAAGAGACTTGGTGCTCTATTCTGGTACAGGATATATCTGAAAAGAATTGTGAAATCACATATAGGTAACAAAAAATTTACCATATCAATTTATTTTTCAAAGCCAGGTAAGAGGAGGAAAAAACTTGGACTGGGATTTGAAATGGAACACTGGGAATGAGGAGAATAATAGAGATAATGAAATCAGAAACACTTGGTAAGGCTGTTGGTCCAAAGCATATCCTCAATATTCTTGCATTCGCATGGTTTGTGAATGGGGTCAGGACAGCATCCAGGATTAGAAAGGATCACTGCAAAGTGTTCATGAAACACTGACTCCTTATGCTGTCATGAAGATGAGCAAAAAAAAAAAACAAAACCATGAGGGCATCCATAATTTCTCCCTCATTGTGCAGCCTGAATAATGTCATGAGGAGCAACGAGGAGAAAACAAAACATTGAATAGCTTCTCTTTGAAACAACAGCAGGCATCCCATGCACAGAAGGATGCAGGAATTCTGTGGAAAAAGCAGACTGTGCAACTGTGTAACAAAAGACTGAATCATAAGGCATATGTGCAAGCAGGTGGGAAAATTCACATCCTGGCATTTCCTAACTTTTGCATGTTTGACTTTGCAGTCACATGAGCACTCTTATTTCATATATCATGAATACGTGTCCAGTATGTAAACAAACACTCCAGGCTGTAATTCAGCATTGTGCTCCTCAAACTGAAGGGCTGCATTGTACTTAATCACTTCCTTGAAGCCACAGCCACCAGCTGGTGCCCCTACATCACAGCAAGGATGGGACTCACCTTGCAGTACTGGAACCAGGGAGGGTGCCCAAACCCAAACCAGTGTTATCCTCATTCTGTACAAATATCCTGAAATGGAATTCAGGTCTATTTCTACAAGTGAAGGATTGACAAGACAGGTCATAAACCCATCAGAACTGTAGATAGAGCAAAAATAGCCTTTGAAAGAAAAATGCAGCTAACACACTAAGACTAGTGCTCATGAGCAACTTGTGGTAACTCAGAAGAAGGGAATCCAGAAGAGAAGTCCACCACTAAGGGAACATATTTCAACAGCAAGCTGCCAAGCATTGTTGCAGCATCAGTGCAGGGGTGGAGGAAGAATAAAGGAAAAATCTGAACAGGATGTCTTTTTTAAAAGGACTTAAACTGGCTGATCAACTAACTGTGTTCAGAAGCCACACTCCATCCAATGCAGGAAAGTTCCCCACCTTCTCCTCATAACTCCTGCCTGCCAATGAAACATGTGACAATGAATAATTGGACTCCGATAATTTGGTTTTTACCACTTGAAGCACTACATGAGCAGTTCAGAAGCTGCTGATGTGTTGTTTCTTCCTCTTGCAGAGATAAGCTTTTGGATCAAATTATTCCACCTCAAAGCCAACAACTCAAGGATTCCAGGGGCTGACTCTATTGGATTCACTTCCAGAAGAAAGAAAGGAGGAAGGTCACATTTTACATTTGGATTACCTATATAAGAAGTTGCAATTCTTCCAGTAATTTGATATTAAGCATTATTGAATAACAAGTGAACAATTAACTTACTATAAAGCAAGCTTCGTTATTTTCACCTCCTCTGCCTATGAACCAAATGCATGCAAGAGAAGTAGGGGGGGAATAGAAAAGAGGTATCAAGAAATGGAACACCATCCTTAGGAATAGCTGTGTTTCCATTCCCACTCCAAGCTTCATATCTCTCTGACCAACATTCCTCAGGTAACATGTCTGACCTCCATCTCTCTTATTGCAAAAGCTAATCAAGCCTCCATAGAAGAATAATAAATACAATAAGCAACGGATTAAGAAACTACAAAATACTTTCAGCATGAATGTCTCCATGCTGAAAGACAATTTAGTCTGAGATTATCTTAAGGAATATGTATTGTTTCCTTTGCCACAGGAGCTATCAATTCACATCAGGACATCAGTTCCAATGCTACAGTTTGGCTGGGTCTCCCTAGGAACATGCCTCTGTTGTTGGTCCATGTAGAATGCTCCAGAGCAAACACAAATGAGCAGCAATAGTGGATCTGATTCTCTGGGAGAGCTCTGTTACAGCTGAAAAAATCCCAGCACAACTAGAAGATTCCCATCCCAGTTCCATCCACTAGCTAATGTGTGTCCTCATTGCTGAGATTTCCATTCCTTCAGCATTTATTCAACCTGCTGCAGTTAAGTGCTTTTGGGCAGTGTCCTCAGTAGTATTTATTTATCCAGCCACTGCCTGGCACTAACAGTTCATGCTAAGAGTTGGACTCAACATACAAATTAACCTGGCAGCCACTGTTAAAAAATCCCTTCCAGCAATACAGAATCTATTATCAGTTGGTTTTGGTGAGGAAAGTGTGGTTCTACCAAAGCAGAACATTCGTGAACCATTTTGTTCATTTTAAAATAAAAGACACTATTTGGAAAGAGGTGTACACTACAGTTTTCAAAAATGCCTAATGACTTTAAAATATGTAAGATCTGTTGGAGTCCTAAATAGTTCTCTTGGGCCATTTCAGACAAAAGAAGTAAATTCCATACAGGTTTGGTCAGAAAAGGATATTCTCATTAAAGAGGCCTGGGATGAAAAGAAAGTCTTGATTTTCCACTTGGGCTCTTGGGGCTCTCATGATTTTTTAAACATACAAAACAGTACCAAATACGGATATCACATAAAAGGTACAAAGGTACCCCAAAAATAGGTTTCTCATTTTTAATAGAGACACATATTGAAAATACAGTCTTTCCAGTTCCTTCAAATTAAAATTAAATGCTTTATAGACAATAGAGTCTTTCTAGTATGTGATGCATTCTTCCATGTCAAGAAGGCATTATAAAGCATTATTTAGTTTCCTCATAGGCCTCTTGACCATTACTCCCTCCAAAACCATGAGCAACTTGAATATTATTCTTATTTTTATTACTTTACTCTCCTTGTTATCCACCACAGATTAGTCTGTATCCTCTAAAGTTTACTTCCTGCACCAGTTTAAACCATTATCTTCTTCCCTTTCCAATCCCCTCTGAAGGCCTACTTCTCCTGCATAGCTTATTAAAAAAGAGGTAGGTAAGCATAGCTTTTGTTCCCTTTCCCTAATTTTCAAGAGGCAAAACAGGGAAAAGAGGGAGCCAAAGTAGTGTTTGAAGAAGCAGAACTGAGCACTTTAACAAAAATAAATCAAACAATGCAATCACTGGCAGCCATTGCTAACAAACCACACTGCTTGTACCACCTATCATTCCCCCCCCCCCCCCCAAGACCTTTAAAATTTGAAGCAGTGATTGCACTTTCCACTTTTTCTGGTATAGACTTGGCAATAAATTGCTTTTGTGGAAAAATACTCTTTAAAAATAGCTAACCAAAAAGATTGGACACTAGGAGGAATGTTGCTTCTTTGAGTGCAGAACTCTCTGTCAAAGCATCTATTTTCTCTCAGTTTGATGCGTTACCTTATGATACATAATGTGCTTGGAGGCAGCTCTATGCACTGGGTACACCTCAGAAGTGTTCTCAAAATGAGCAGGCAGAAGGGCTGGTCCTTGTGTGAATTTACAGACTTTAAACAAAGAAAACAGGGCACTCCATATAATCAACCTGTCGTGATTTCCCCAGCTTGTTCATTTCAGGCAAATCAAGATATCCTTGTTACTTGTGCTGATGACTAACAAATCCCACTCATCTGGCACTCCCACTGTGAAGAAAAGCAGTAAACTCCCCCAAAACTTTATTTTTCTATATCCTAGAAGAGAGTGATATTTAACAAGACCTACAGCTTTTTCTTTCTCTAGGCTAAGGTAGCTGGCAGGAAAACATCTCTCCAGACAGCTAAAGCAATAAGACCTTCATTCTCCAAGCCCTTGCTGCTGGAGCAGAAAGGTGAGAGGTGCCAAACGGATGTACAAGCTACAAGAGAGAAGATAAAGGACACTGGATGCTCCTTTGACTGATATTTGCACCCACAAACATGTCAAATGTGTTCTCCTAAGTGGGTGCCACCCACACCATTCCTCAGCTGCTTGCAGAAGAGGATGGAGACAGCTCGTGTAGCACCAGCCTTCACTGACCCAATGCTCCTGATTTCACACCGCATGTTACTCATACCCCTTGAGGTTGGTATGAGGCAGGAGTCACCAAGTGACGGGGGGATGTTCCGAGTCCAACAATCCTGGTCTGCACAGATGGCAGGAAACCACTTGTTCCAGTGTAGAAAGGTCAGCTTTGGACCTCACAGAGAGTGGAGACAACAGTTTTCCCCAACACACCACTGCCAGAAAATGATGTTTTCATGGCCAAAGATAATTCTCAAAAGATCAGCCCAAGGGCGCAGAAGACCTAATTGAAATCAGCAAAAAATCAGAGACAATGCAATCTGATCCCATGCACCTTAATTTTGGTACTTTATACACAGCTAAGAATTAATTCTGTTCTTCTGATATCTTGTTATCTTCTCTCTCCCATATTTCTTCTTGTAAGGTCTGTTTTGCCAATATTTTGGGGTTTGAGGGTTGTTTTTTTGGAGAGGTTTGGGGTTTTGGTTGGTTGGTTTTTTCTTGAGCAAAACAAAGTATTTTTTCTTTCTAATTTGCAAGACAGTGAGATCTTTGAGATCAAAGGTAGACTAAGCTACCTAAAAAAAATAATTTGACTCAACACTTTTGTTTTCTTCATGGAATCTGTATACATCTTGTGCTAGGACCAAGGGCACCAGCTTCACTTCTACTTTAACCCCAGCTCCAGCCAGTCGGAGAAGATGCTAAAAAAGAAAAATAATTTTAAAAGGAAGGAAAAAACAAAAATCAGTGTGCAGAGGATAGCACCATTCTGTGCAGCTCTGCAATAAAGACCAGAGCATCAGGAAAGTGAAAAAAAAAAAAAAAAAAAAAAAAGACAGCAAACCCAGCTTCCATTCCTGTTCTTTTGGCCTTGCATGCACATCAGAGAGAGATCTGACAAATGCAATAATTTCCCTGTCTGGAAGCTCAGAAAAATTGCTTATTTCAGACTGAGTTTTATGAAGTTTGAAGGATTTTCTAAGCCTTCAGCAGCAAAACTAGAAGCATGTGGGTAACATGGATTATTTCAAGCTTAGTGAACTTTCTCAGCAGTTCCTAACTGGTTTTAGACCATTAAAACATATATGAGGACAGCTACATTTTCTGTTTTCAGCACAAATAAAAACAATGAAACATAACAGGAACCATCTGTAAAAAAAAATAGACTCCAGAACAACAGCTTGAGGCAGAAGCAGATTCATATATTTTAATGTGGAGTCTTGTAGATACATTTTTAGATAACTGGCCCCACAAAGAAATATGGGCTCCCTACATAATATTTTGTTGAGAGGAAAGGAATTATGTTCTTCCAAGTAACATAGCAACTAAGTTGGTTAGTAGGGAGGTGCTAGGAAAGTGCACCAAAGGTAGTCTCTACATCTGCTTAAAATTCACATGCAGCCCTGACACCTCTGTGACAGCAAGTGCCTCCATGTCTGCACCACCTCACATGAATGGATCTCACATGGAGGCACTCGAAGGCAGCAGGACCCAGCAATCCTGCTAGTAGGGGGGTTTGGATCAGTCTCAGTATCATGTCAACAAGAAGAGCTATTCTTCAGACTCAAGCTCCCAGCCTGTACTGTGCAAAGGGCAGTATAATCTCACCTCTGTCTGCTGTAGACAGACATTAAGGCTAGGAGAACAATCTTACTGAGACAGAACAAATGTTTACCTAAGCCAGCAGCTCTTGCTCACAGCAAATTAGTGATGGGTGTTAATAAAGAAAGCATGAGAACGTGGCAAGTCCAAAGGTATGTTGCCTTTCACATATTCATCTTGCCTTTAGCAAAGCAAAGCTTTGATCTCCTTGTAATGGGCTACATCCAATCCTCCCACTTCCTGTTCACCAATGCATTCTCAGTGTTCATTTATTTGGACTTTTAACACAGGTATATTTGTCTCCATGACATTGCATGGCAATGAAAACCACCACGTAATACTGAATTGTGAACAAACATTATTCCTCTTCTTTTAAACCTGTTTGACAAATTTGGCTCTCACATCACAGGAAAGACTAACTTAGCGTTCCCTACCTGCCTTCTGTTTGCCCTCCAAGCCCTTCAAGCTGGTAAAACTTTTTCTATTCAGTCTTTTCCCAGCCATAAACTGTTCCATTTCACTGGTCAAATTACTATTGCTCTATTTGAGCTGTAAGCAGAAATATTCAGACTTATCTACAGTGACTACTAAATCTCTCTCCAAATGGGTAATAACTAATGCACAGTCCATCCTTGCCTGAGTTAACTGCAATGTAGTGCAGATGGAGAAAAGTAGCCATATAAACACAGAATTGCAACTCCCATTTTATAGTCCATTCATTCACTACAATTGATCTTCCCTCCACTCCAGTTAATTCTCATTTTAAATAGCTTAGAGACAAGTTTCAGCACCCCATAGTTTATTTCCTCTTTCCAAACAATTTCCAGGAGTGTATTTAGCACCAACTGTTCTAGTTCCACATATATCTCTGATAACACCCCTCTAGACCAAAAACCACTCGTGTCCAGCCTTTTTTAATCAGTTTTTAGACCAAGAATCTTCACCCCACTGAATGCAATTTTGTTTCTTCTCGACCAAGAGAAATGCTGCTCAGAAAAATAAAAAAGTAGCAAATACAGTCATTATGCCAATTAGATAATAAAATAAACAGACATCTTTGGCAGAGGAACCAGAAGTAGTGTGACTAAATACTGCCACTCCAGCCCATCTCCAGCCTTGAGCAATCCCAACTCAGTGCAAGCAAATTCCAGTCAGGCTTAGGGATTTGTCTGCATTTCAATAGTAAATCCAAATCCCTCGAGGATTCCCGGTTATCTCAAAGCTCACACGTATGGGAAATAAAGCATAAGCCACTCATCCCTAAAGCTGTAACATACCACAGCTCTTGCTCACGGGATAGTTATTGATGGTGCTAAGAAAGTAACTGTAAAAGGGCAGTAGTTCAATTATTCCTGGAGCATTTTTGGAGGCTGAGGTGGGTGGGAATGACATGTCTTCACCATATAAAAAATAAATATCTTCCTTTCTTACTGATACAACTCAAATACTGTATAAAACATGGAGGTAGCAGGCATTGCCCAAACTTTTTGCTGTGTATATTTAGATTAAATAGATTGAAGTATTTTTAGATTAAATGCAATAGAAGTGTGCCTTAATAGCTGCTTCCACCAGGCTGCTAAAACACTTTGGCTGTCTTTCAGCTGCCAGATAACTCTGCACAATAACTACTCCACACCACTTTCCCAGTAAGGCCAACATGTCCCAGGTGTCTGCAGGAAACTGTGAATGGCATCACAAATGAGAAGTGAAGGTGCTCAGAGCCTCTACAGCATAGGACTGGGTTGCTAAGGAGGATAGATACACTGTAGAGACTAAATTATTTTAGCCCATTAGTGATCTTCCATGAGAAGCACTCACAATGGAGAAAAAAAATCTGGGAATTCAGCTGCATGTATTTTTTTATTCCTGCAATTCCCTTCAGTTCACTGGGCTGTGCAGACAATTATCTTCTATACAGTCCAATAGCTCCATTTGTTTTCTCAGACTTCTTCCAATTTCAAACCCTATAGACTTCATCTCTGCATTGTTTTAAGAGAAGCATTCTAAATCTCTTCAAATTCACATGCATCTCTAAATTAAACTGCACTTCTGAAGCCTTTCTTACCCTTTCCCCTTAAAAGCATCAACAGCCCTGACCTAAGAGGAAGAGTACAATTATGGTTGTTTGTCAGTAATTTTGTTCATAGAAAGGACAATGCAGACTGAAATTTGTTTTTCATAACAAAACACTTCAACAGAAATGCCAAATAGCTAGAAAACAGAGAAAGAGGTACCTCTCCTATGGATGAAAGGCAAAAATCTTTGATAGCGCATCTTTTTCTAGTGCAAGCAACACAGACATGAAACAAGTAAAATTCAGAAAGAGGTCCAAATGTATGCCAAATAAATTGTAAGAGAACTAAGCCACATATTGACCAACACCAAGAAGTGCTGAGCTGTCACTGAAACCCAAGCCATTTGAATTTGTTTTGTATTTAGGAACACCAATGCTGACATCAGCAGAAATATTTTCAGAAAACCATTTCCTTCCCATGTAAGGAATGGCAGAAGAGGATGCAAGCCAGAAAAATGTCAGTATAGATCAATTCAAGGGTTTATTTACCTTATAATGACAGCAGTTATGTCTTTTCCCATAGGATGCAATCTTAAACTGCTCAAAATTCCACTGTTTGTGTAATGCTCTTTCTGCATTATACAGGATAGACATGTTTTTACAGGTTCACTAAAAGAACTGATCCCTAACATAGATGGCCACCTAAAGAGGAACTAGAAAAGGATCAATTTGTTTCTAACTAATATTAGACATCTTTCATAGAAGTCACATCCCAGCACAAAGTCTGTTGGCACAGGGTAATTTAAATGAAAACCTGAAGAAAAAAAAAGCAACTCGAATAATATCACTATGCTAAACGTTTTACATGGCAATTTTCTCACCTAAAACATCTTTCAGAGATGTCCATATTAGCTAAAGCAGCAATAAAGAAAGGTCACTTGCTTTTTTTGCTTTGAAGGAAATAAGATTCACCTGAAAACATACACAGGACTGTGCAGAAAAGTGAACTGTCAGGCAGCCCTTAAATACTGGACTGAGTCAGCCTCCTTGTCTGTCAAGAGAAGAGAAACCTCAGGGGGCTGCAGTTCCATGCCTGGATCCAACAGCCTTCCTGAGACAGAGCACTGAATTGCCAATATTCCAGTGAGACACCAAACCCATCTTTTTGAATAACAAGAGCTTCCACAACTTCTCATGTTGCTCACGTCCCTGCCTTAACTCATTCCAGCTCAGCCCATGGGAGTTAATTCCCAGCCTCATTTTGGGGAAGGCGAGAGAGATATTACAGTTCCATAACCATTTTCCCTTTGGGCAGAGATTTTTGCCATCAGGAACTGCTGAGTGCTTTTAGTACTAATTTGTAGTAGCCACACTAATTCTGGCACTGCTTGGTGAATACAATGATGTGAGATGCGTCCCTGTTGAAAGCAAAATCTCAGACCTTCATGGAGAGTAATAGCTCTAACCCTGCATCACAGTCTTTCCAAAACATGACTGGCTATTTCCTTCCCATGGAGGGGCATAAATTCCAACCGAAAACTCTTAAAGTGTTAAATTTACTAATCTCTATACTCTTTCCAAGTCCCCACACCTCTGATGCTTTTTCTACGGGCACAATCTTCAGTTTCAAAATAATCTTTTCAAACCTGATCTAAAATAGCAGTTCCCTACTTGAACACAGAGCTATGTGAGCTGCTCTCTATTCCCCACAACTGCCTACATATTCACCAGGAAAGAGAGAAGTAACAATATACAGCAATTCAAATGCTTTCTTTAAAACAACGTAACAAATAAAGACCTTTGGCAGCAGAGCAATTTGCTCCTTGTAGGGGGTCCTCTCCAGCCAAAGGACTCCAGTGATTCCTTCACAGTTCACAATGATTAGAGCAACATTTTCTATCTCGAAGCTGAGGGAAAACCTTGAGTTAAGGGAATTTCAGTAAATATGGAAACACCTGGCGAGGAAAATGATGGGACATCACGCCAGATCAATGTGATCAAAGTGAAGATGTTTATTGTCAGACCGTGAGCATACTTATATTCTACAGTGTGCTAAAAATAAAGCTACGTGATACGTTTTTCTTCTGCAGTTCGCACAGTGTTTTTCTCACACAAAGGTTTCACATGGGATTTTCTCTACTCTAATTAGTGCACTAAGTTAGTATCAGAAGGCTACAATAACAGTTTCTTCTGCCAAGTTAATCTTTAGACACCTGGAGCTTATTTACAGTTTTCCATCTCCTTTTCTCACAGCTGTCTCTCGAAAAACCTTGAACAGAGGCCTATTTCTCATCTAAAGCTGCTGGATTGCTCACATATGTAGTTATTCCCAACACCTGGTGATTTTCATTCAAGATCTGTGCAGGTAAGGAAAGAGTAGGAGTTAGGCAGATTTCTCACCTCAGTGCTGCTTTTGATTAATTACAGTGAAATTGCACTCTTTTATCCACTAGTATAAGCAGAATAATATTATTACAGGAGAGACTGGTCCCTGAGAAAATACAGGAGGCATGGATGAACCCAGTTACCCACTAAAATTTCAGGGTCTTTTTTTCCCCTTTTCTTTTCCAGCTGCAATAACATTCTGTTTAGATATCCTCGCTGAAATATCCACAGTGACTTTTATTCCTCAGAGAACTCCACAGCTCCTGAGCACATCACTCTCTGCAAATTTAGGCCATTTTTGCCAGCACAGATCACTTGACATTTAAAGTGTCATGATGATACAAAGCTCCTGGCACACCAAAATTTGCTTGGAGATTTTTGTCCTCCTTTACAGTCTCTACCAAATGTTTTCTCCTCTCCTTTTTTGCCAAACATGAATTTTCTGCAAATGCAAAAGTACCCTGTTGACAGGCCTGTGAAATACTTTGCCTCTCCAAAGAGCATACAGGTTCAGAAATAGATGGAAATTTACATGTTCAGCTTTATCTCAGTGTGTCGATACCATCATATAAAGGGATCACCTACCTGAAAGGTAGTGAATGCTCAGGGTCTAAAGTCCACAGAGTTCTTCATCTCCCTTGTTCAGAGGCTCCTTGGATTGCCATTTAACATCAGTGCTGAGAGCAGGAGGTCAAAGTTGCAAACTACTCAGATGCTTCCAAATACACACAAATACGCTTACAAATGTTTACAGCATTCGGAATGGGCACAAATACTCATTTGGAGCTTTAAGAGAACATGTCCTAGCTGTGTTTGTCTTTGTGGATTTAGTTGCATTGGGGTTTTTTTTGAGGCTATTCAAGTATTAGGAATATTTGATGAAGCAGCCTACTGCATGCAGATTTCCCAGAAATGAAAGAACAAAAGATACACTGATGAGCTGTGTTTATCCACCTCCAGGGTGAGATATAAAATGTATGAACTGCTTCAGACCAAAACAAACAGGAATTTAAGAACCTACTGACTAAAACGATAGGACAGAGATGAGAGCTGGCAGAAGTTATACTCACTTCTTAATTATTATTGTCACCATTTCATGATACATACTCCAAATCCTGACAGATAACTTACTCAATGAAAAAGTCTTCTGAAAAACCAAATAACTCAGGTCAGCGATGCTGGACTGCCCTTATTCTATGTTCATACGTAGTCCCACCTCTGTGCAACTTCATATCTGCAAAGTCTGACAGATATAAGATTCCACCTTTTGAGTGAAATGGTAATTTGACCCCAGATTTATACACTGCCCTGTGCTATCCCAAGATTCTCATTTAGTTCCCCTGCAGTGACCAGGCAGCTTGCCCGTTCCCTGATTTCCGGCACCTTGCTGCTCCAGTTTGGAGGCAGATCCCATACTGGTGCTTTGTCAATTGTCATCAACAGCTGTTGATTTTTCAGGATATATCACATGTCCTCATCAGTACCAGTGTTATTTCACACTTTATTCCCTGCAGTAACCCAAGACAACTATCATCCGGTCTAGGTGATCTAACCTCGCATTCTTTTGTTGCTTTATCTAAAATAGGCACTAGCAGATCAGAAATCCAGAGTACTGAGAGTAAACAGTATGGAGTAATGTTTTGCTCCTGATGTAAAAATCTCAAATTGGCTTGCAACAAATATTTCCATATGAGGTTACCTTGATTTTAAATGTAATGACATTGCCAAACAGATGTTTGCCTCGAGATCACTACAAACACACAAATGGGAGCTTGTCACCCTGAATCTGACCATAACCTGCTGTCTGAAAATTCTAAAACACAGTTAAACTGTAATTTTCATAAATTAAAGATTCGCATCAGTCTTCCAGCCTCTTCATTGGTATTTCTAATCACTACAAACAGTGGCATGAATCTACATTTTAAACAACCAAATACTGACTCAGGAGTCTCCAGTGCAGAGCAATTGTTGCTCTTACATTTAAGCAGCTGTGGCAAATTAGACATTCAGTTATGGACCAGGTGGGAAAAAATGCCTTCCAATTGCCTATATAGTTGCAGTTAATAATTTGATCTGTGATTTTTACCTTTGATCAGAGGAGACTAAACTTGTTAAAACTATTCAGCCTAAAAATCAGTTTATGAAATGTTGACCAGATTTAACATATATATACATATTACAGATGAGGAAACAAGCAAGCATATCTGCCATTTCCAAAATTAGGGGAACAAACATGTCACTCCTTATTACTGACATTTTCAAAGTTAATTTGAAGTAAATAGTTGAACAAATAAAGAAACTTGAAAGGGACATTTTCAAAAATGACCATGAACCCATGCTCAGCAGATTAGATTATTTGTCCCAGTATGGGCATTAACAGGATCCCTTTCTTTTAAGTAAAAAAATAAAAGCAATATACCATGTTTTAAATTTTATGCACATTCAGAAATTACATTATTTTTCCAGTAATAAAGTTAATAAATGCAGAAAAACATTTATCTCCATAGAGAATAACAGGCCTAGCTAGAGTCTTCCATACAGGTAACACAATCAAAAGTATTCCAAACTGCCAGATCTAGGAGGATGTTCAGCATCCCCCTTTGTCCCTTTTTTTCAACACTTACTCCCAATGTTATAAGAGGAGACAGAATCTTGGCTCGTTTTTTATTTGTTTGGGCTTTTTTTTCTTAGGGTTTCAATTTGTCAATAGTGCTCGATAAGCTTGACTGCACTGAGCTGTCTAAAAGGGTCTTCTGAATGCCATTGCTCTTCTTACATGCATTAAATTTTCCTGGAAACTGAACTCCAGAATGTCTGGATTTAGTTCAAACATTCATGCTTTTCCAGGGATTTCTTTGGAATTTTCCAACCTTCCAACTGCACAATCAGTCTGCACCTCCCATGAGGACCAGCTGGGCTCTTGGAGCTTGGCTGGAGGCACAAGGGAAGCACCTATGCCTAAGGGAATTTCCCAGCCCTCCCTGCAGGAGGTCTGTCAAAACCTCAGGGGAAGGCTGGAAAAGGTCTGTGCTTAAGAGAGACAGTTGCCATACCAAGACAGAATGGTAGAGACACAGAAGCAGAGATAAAACTGAAAAACAACAAATCACTAAACTTTCTAGTACTGAAGGGAGCAAGAGTTTTCTAATTCCTTAGAGATGTTTCAGCAGTGAAAGGAGTTTTTGTTTTTATCTTAATGACCAATTGTCCTGGGTTAGGCCAGAGGGGTCAAAATCTAGGAAGTGATCTGTGCTGTAGGAATGCAGGGAGGGATACAACTTTCTTCCTGCGAGAGAGAGAGCCAATAATCAGGTAGTTTTAAGAATTGATAGGTAGGTAAACCAATTAAAAAGTTGGTCCGCCTTCAAGGAAAAAACTATATATAAGCAGAGACTTTCTGACGCTCTTCCTCTTTGGACCTGCTGCTGCTGTGTAGAGAGGAGCAGCTCCTGCTTCTCTCACTGGTAAGGCCCCCCCCTACCTCCTTCCGAAGGAGGGATGGGGGCGGGGGGAAGGGAGGTTTTACAGCAGCCGTGCCGCTGCAGCCGGGCAGGCATGGGGGAGGAACGGCTGGAATCTTCAGCAGATACAGCTCAGCCGGTGTGCCAGCTACACAAGAGGGAGAGCCAGGCCCCTGCTCCGGGCCAGGCAAGGACCGGGCCGGACTCCATCCAGCTCGGGCCAGGCCCTGCCCTGTCACCCCAGGCCTAGATGGCCCCAGCAGGCCGAGCCAGCTTGGCCGAGCCAAGCAGAGACTCTGCGAGCGTCTGGCATTCAGCTCGGACCTGTTCAAGCAGCCCGGCAAAGAGCACGTGATCCTCACACTGCCGGAGAGAGAGAGACAGAAATTAACTCTCTCTATGCCTGGACTAAACTCACAGACGCCCATCCTTCCTCGCAGAGAGAGGAACGAGTGAGGACATCTACATAGTGCAGCGCAGAGACTTTACAGTCAGTGAGGAAAGCAGAACTGATACCTAGAAAGAGGTGCATGAGAAGTTGCTTCAAAAATGAAGCTGAAAACTCTTTTGGAGAACCATGGTTGGGGACTGAGCTAATAAATTCTCTGTAATATATGAAGATATAGTCCAAAGGGGGATGTGAAGTTCTTATTGCAGCCAGGGAACTGAAATACCTAAGTACAGACAAGTAAGTGTTGAAAAAAGTACAGCCTGATGAGAAACTAGAACCAAGAGAGAGGAGAGGCTGTGATCCAGAGCCCTGGTCCCGGGGAGAATGCTAGAGAACCTGAGTTGTCAAGAGAACCTGTGTTGCTAAGCACAGAAGAAGGGATTTTCTTTGTTGCTGCAATTGAACTGGGCATCCTTAAAACAGGTACCCTGTGGACTGTTCATAACCCACCATAGGGGCTGTGGGAAGGCTACTGGTGTGGGAGAGATCCACCATTAAGCTGGACTTTACTCCGGGCGGCGGTTAATGGTGAGGCAGAAGACCCATAAAAAACTGTATTTTTCTTACAGAAGATCCATGGTGTAAGCAAAAGAAACTTCTCTCCCTAAATGAACTGGAACAAGAGCTGTTTCTGAGGTGGTAAACTGACTGGAAGTCAAAGTGTTGTCTTTTGTATGTTGTCAGGGAGAATGAAATGGAGAGGTGGGGAAGGAGGGGTGGTCTGGGGAGTTTGTTCTGTTTTTTTTTTCTTGAGTTTTTGTTTTCCTTTTTTCCCTTTGTCTTAGATATATTAATAAAACTTCTTTGTACTTTATAAAGTTTGAGCCTGCTTTGCCTACTTCTAATCCTTATCTCACAACAAGCAATCAAGTAAATTTAGGTAAGTGTGCTGGCATTTAGCCACAAACCTGAATAGGCGAACTAAAACCACGACATTCAATGGTGCGTTGGCCGGGAAATCGAACCAAATAATGGGCAAATTAATGGGAGTTTGAGATAAGGATTGATTAGGAGAAATAATAGGCAAAGCATGTATTAAAATACAAGATAAAGTAAATGGTAGTAGAAACTGTGTATTGTAGTAGTCATATAAAGTCTAGAGGTGGAGGTTTGTGTAAGAAGCTTTCTGTTTAGTTTAGTAATTTTTCTTATTCTAAGTAAATATTGTATAATTAATGTAATTTTGATAATAAGTCTTATATATGGTTTTTCCTGAAGGCGAGAGGTGGAATGTCCTGGGTTAGGCCAGAGGGGTCAAAATCTAGGAAGTGATCTGTGCTGTAGGAATGCAGGGAGGGATACAACTTTCTTCCTGCGAGAGAGAGAGCCAATAATCAGGTAGTTTTAAGAATTGATAGGTAGGTAAACCAATTAAAAAGTTGGTCCGCCTTCAAGGAAAAAAACCATATATAAGCAGAGACTTTCTGACGCTCTTCCTCTTTGGACCTGCTGCTGCTGTGTAGAGAGGAGCAGCTCCTGCTTCTCTCACTGGTAAGGCCCCCCCTACCTCCTTCCGAAGGAGGGATGGGGGGGGGGGGAAGGGAGGTTTTACAGCAGCCGTGCCGCTGCAGCCGGGCAGGCATGGGGGAGGAACGGCTGGAATCTTCAGCAGATACAGCTCAGCCGGTGTGCCAGCTACACAAGAGGGAGAGCCAGGCCCCTGCTCCGGGCCAGGCAAGGACCGGGCCGGACTCCATCCAGCTCGGGCCAGGCCCTGCCCTGTCACCCCGGGCCCAGATGGCCCCAGCAGGCCGAGCCAGCTTGGCCGAGCCAAGCAGAGACTCTGAGAGCGTCTGGCATTCAGCTCGGACCTGTTCAAGCAGCCCGGCAAAGAGCACGTGATCCTCACACTGCCGGAGAGAGAGAGACAGAAATTAACTCTCTCTATGCCTGGACTAAACTCACAGACACCCATCCTTCCTCGCAGAGAGAGGAACGAGTGAGGACATCTACATAGTGCAGCGCAGAGACTTTACAGTCAGTGAGGAAAGCAGAACTGATACCTAGAGGGAGGTGCATGAGAAGGTGCTTCAAAAATGAAGCTGAAAACTCTTTTGGAGAACCATGGTTGGGGACTGAGCTAATAAATTCTCTGTAATATATGAAGATATAGTCCAAAGGGGGATGTGAAGTTCTTATTGCAGCCAATGAACTGAAATACCTAAGTACAGACAAGTAAGTGTTGGAAAAGTACAGCCTGATGAGAAACTAAAACCAAGAGAGAGGAGAGGCTGTGATCCAGAGCCCTGGTCCCGGGGAGAATGCTAGAGAACCTGAGTTGTCAAGAGAACCTGTGTTGCTGAGCACAGAAGAAGGGATTTTCTTTGTTGCTGCAATTGAACTGGACATCCTTAAAACAGGTACCCTGTGGACTGTTCATAACCCACCATAGTGGCTGTGGGAAGGCTACTGGTGTGGGAGACATCCACCATTAAGCTGGACTTTACTCCGGGCGGCGGTTAATGGTGAGGCAGAAGACCCATAAAAACTGTATTTTTCTTACAGAAGATCCATGGTGTAAGCAAAAGAAACTTCTCTCCCTGAATGAACTGGAACAAGAGCTGTTTCTGAGGTGGTAAACTGACTGGAAGTCAAAGTGTTGTCTTTTGTATGTTGTCAGGGAGAATGAAATGGAGAGTGGGGAAAGAGGGGTGGTCTGGGGAGTTTGTTCTGGTTTTTTTTCTTGAGTTTTTTTTCTTTTTTCCCTTTGTCTTAGATATATTAATAAAACTTCTTTGTACTTTATAAAGTTTGAGCCTGCTTTGCCTACTCCTAATCCTTATCTCACAACAAGCAATCAAGTAAATTTAGGTAAGTGTGCTGGCATTTAGCCACAAACCTGAATAAGCAAACTAAAACCATGACAAATACAAAGTGCCTGATTTGTACAGGCATTACATTAAAATATAATTATGTTATAACAATAACTTTAAAAAGTCTTTCCCCTTTAGCAAGTTAAGCAGTTAAAAAAAGAGACAAGACTATCTTCTATTAAAGTTACAATAAAATTCCACCCTCAATTATTTAATTACACCCTTACAATATTTCAGTACATATATAGATTTCACCATCTTTATATATACTTAAAAAGAGCTTATTATGGTTCTCAGCTTCACCATGAAATAATTTTCTTTTTTAAGAATTTAAAAGTGTGATTCCTTGAAGATTTGAGCAGGAAGAGTAGCTGAAAGGATCTGAACATTAAAATTCCACTTATTTTACTACCTACTCCTGCATCACCGATAGGCTCATCAAGGATTAAAGACACAGTATTCTATATTACTTTATCCTTCTATTCTTCCTCTTTCCTCTTACCAGTTAGCAGAAATGGCTTTAAAATACACATACAAGATTTCTTAAGTTCCTCTTCTACATCCTTTTTACAAATCCTACTGGTATATCCAACCATTAGACTGTGATTACACGTCTGATAATCTCCGCCTAGGAAAGACCTCGTGCCTCAGAGTTTAGGCTGACAAAGACTTGTCCTGGTTTGAAGGACAGGTGTCTGTTAAGGAAGGCAGGAGCCTCCCTTGGGGTGGGAAACTGTAACCTCTCTCCCTCCGAATTATTATAAATTTGAAATCAAGAGGCTCTCAGGCAAAGATATGGGAATAGGAATAACAGTTTTTTACTACTATCTAAAACAAGGATAACAAATAACAACAACTATAACGTTAACCAACAAACAGAACCAGAAACCCAGTGGCAGCCTGCTTGGCTTCAGGCACCTTTCCCTTTGGTGCAGTTCCAGTCACAGCCTGCAGGGGCGCTCTGGGTGCGGTGATTCCCCGGTGCCTGCAGGGGGCGCTCCGGCGTGAGCTCAGGTAGCACACGGCGAATGGCGACTGCCTGAAGCACGGAGGGATGGAGGAGAGCCCTTGCTCCACAGACCCTCGGGAGGGGCAGCTGGTGTCGGTGCTACAGCAGGATCCCCGGACACAGGGAGCTGGGACGGTAAGGGGTCTCTAGGTGCAGGGAAAAACCCCGCTACAATGTAGCGGAGAAAAGCGGGCTGGTGGCAGGCAGGTCGGCTCCGGATGGGGCAGAGGGCAGAGACTCACAGCAGACAGACTGGCAGCTCCGCGCTGGCTTCTCAGGGGCCGTGGGTTCAGCAGACAGCAGCTCTGACCGTCCAGCTCCGAGGGTCCCGAGCAAGAGGGCGTGACCTCCCTCTGCCCTTGCTTTTCAGTCTCTCCAAATCTCGCGTTACCAGGCTCTGCTTCCCTGAGGGGCAATTTTGCCCCACCCTGCCACGGAGAAAGGCTCTACCCTTGTGCTTTGTTTCTCTTAAGTACCCAGTCATTTGTGTCCTAGCAACCCATGGGAGAAAAATTCCTGAGGAAAAGAACTAGATCTAACCTTCAACATTCTCCACCCCGAATTTTTTCCCATGCAAACACCTTACATCAAATTTAAACTTTCGAGGTATATACATACATGCAGATACAGATACAAGCGCAGTGTCATAAGTAGTTCACTCTAAAACAAGATCTCCTTGAGGTATGCATCGGGTCTCTTCATCCTTTTGCATCACCCACCAGGTGCAGCCTGGTCCCTGAGCAAAGACAACCCCCCGGATGGGATTGTCTTTACTTGAGGCAGAGTTTACCCAAACAGTCTTTCCCAGCATACCTCTCATGTGTACTACTGGAACTTTATCTCCATCTGTTGTTCGCAAGGGGTCAGAGTGGGCAGGCCCGGCCCGGCTGGAGGAACCTCGGGTGTTCACTAACCATGTGGCCTTTGCCAAATTAGTCTCCCAGTTCTTGAACGTCCCCCCACCCAGTGCTTTCAAGGTGGTTTTGAGCAGGCCATTGTACCGTTCAACTTTCCCAGCTGCTGGTGCATGATAAGGGATATGGTACACCCACTCGATGCCATGTTCCCTAGCCCAGGTGTTTATAAGGCTATTTTTGAAGTGAGTCCCATTGTCGGATTCAATTCTCTCAGGGGTACCATGTCTCCAAAGAACCTGTTTTTCGAGGCCCAGGATGGTGTTCCGGGCAGTGGCATGAGGCACAGGGTAGGTCTCCAGCCATCCTGTGGTGGCTTCCACCATTGTGAGAACGTAGCGCTTGCCTTGGCGGGTCTGGGGTAGTGTGATGTAATCAATCTGCCAAGCCTCTCCATACTTGTATTTGGACCACCGTCCACCATACCATAGAGGCTTTACTCGCTTGGCCTGTTTGATCGCAGCGCACGTCTCACAATCATGGATCACCTGGGAGATACTGTCCATGGTTAGGTCCACCCCTCGGTCTCGTGCCCACTTATAGGTGGCATCTCTGCCCTGGTGGCCTGAGGCATCATGGGCCCATCGGGCTAGGAACAGCTCCCCTTTGTGTTGCCAGTCTAAATCTATCTGTGCCACCTCAATCTTTGCGGCGTGATCTACCTGCTTGTTGTTCTGGTGTTCTTCGTTAGCTCGGCTCTTAGGGACATGGGCGTCTACATGGCGGACTTTTACGGGTAGCTTCTCTACCCGAGTGGCAATGTCTTTCCATTCATCAGCTGCCCAGATTGGCTTTCTTCTACGCTGCCAGTTGGCCTTTTTTCACCTTTCCAGCCAACCCCATAGAGCATTGGCTACCATCCACGAATCAGTGTAGAGATAGAGCTTTGGCCACTTCTCTCTCTCAGCAATGTCTAGGGCCAGCTGAACAGCTTTGAGTTCAGCAAATTGGCTCGACCCACCTTCTCCTTCAGTGGCTTCTGCAACTTGTCGTGTGGGGCTCCACACAGCTGCTTTCCACTTCCGGTTCATCCCTATGATGCGACAGGAACTATCAGTGAAAAGGGCGTAGCACTTTTCTTTATCTAGCAGTTGATTATATGGTGGAGCCTCTTCAGCCCGGGTCACTTGTTCTTGCTCCTCTTCATCAGTGAGACCAAAACTCTCACCTTCTGGCCAGTTCGTAATTATTTCTAGGATCCCAGGGCGGTTCGGATTTCCAATGCGGGCGCGCTGTGTGATAAGTGCGATCCACTTACTCCATGTGGCATCGGTGGCGTGGTGGGTAGAGGGAGCCTTTCCTTTGAACATCCACCCCAGCACTGGTAGTCGAGGTGCCAGGAGGAGTTGTGCTTCAGTGCCAATTACCTCTGAGGTGGCTTGAACTCTTTCATAGGCGGCCAAGATTTCCTTCTCTGTGGGGGTGTAGTTGGCTTCGGACCTTCTGTAACTCCGGCTCCAGAATCCCAGCGGTCGGCCTCGAGTCTCTCCAGGCACCTTCTGCCAAAGGCTCCAGGACAAGCCCTTGGTCCCGGCTGCAGAGTAAAGCACATTCCTCACCTCTGGTCCCGTCTTTACTGGGCTAAGCGCTACTGCATGAGCGATCTCCTGCTTGATCTGGGCAAATGCTTGTTGCTGTTCAGGGCCCCAGTGAAAATTGTTCTTTTTGCGGGTGACCAGGTAGAGAGGGCTCACAATCTGGCTGTACTCTGGAATGTGCATCCTCCAAAAACCTATGGCCCCTAGGAAAGCTTGAGTTTCCTTTTTGTTAGTTGGCAGAGACATCGCAGTGATCTTATTGATGACCTCTGTGGGAATCTGGCGCCGTCCATCTTGCCATTTTACCCCCAAGAACTGGATCTCTCGAGCAGGTCCCTTGACTTTGCTTTTCTTGATGGCAAAACCGGCTTCCAGGAGGATCATGATGATTTTCTCTCCTTTCTCAAATACTTCTGCTGCCGTGTTCCCTCACACAATGATGTCATCGATGTATTGGAGATGCTCTGGAGCCTCACTCTTTTCCAGTGCAGCCTGGATCAGTCTATGGCAGATCGTGGGGCTGTGCCTCCACCCCTGGGGTAACCGATTCCAGGTATATTGCACACCCTTCCAGGTGAAGGCGAACTGAGGCCTGCACTCCGCTGCCAGAGGGATGGAGAAGAACGCATTGGCGATGTCAATGGTGGCATACCATTTTGCTGCCTTGGACTCCAGCTCGTACTGGAGCTCCAGCATGTCTGGCACGGCAGCACTCAATGGTGGAGTAACTTCATTCAAGCCACGATAGTCTACAGTCAATCTCCATTCCCCGTCAGACTTGTGCACAGGCCAGATGGGGCTGTTGAAGGGTGAGTGGGCTTTACTGACCACTCCTTGGCTTTCCAGGTCGCGGATCATCTTGTGGATGGGGATCACGGCGTCTCGATTCGTCCGGTACTGCCGGCGGTGCACTGTCGAGGTGGCAATTGGCACTTGTTGCTCTTTTACTTTCAGGAGTCCCACCACATTTGGATTTTCCGATAGTCTAGGCAAGGTGTTCAGTTGCCTGATGCCCTCTGTCTCCACAGCCGCTATTCCGAAAGCCCACCTGAGTCCCTTTGGGTCTTTGTAATAGCCATTCCGGAGGAAGTCTATGCCCAGAATACATGGGGCCTCTGGACCAGTCACAATGGGGTGTTTCTGCCACTCCTTCCCGGTCAGGCTCACCTCGGCTTCCAACAAAGTTAATTGCTGTGATCCCCCTGTCACCCCGGCAATAGAAACAGCTTCTGCCCCCACATGTCTCGATGGAATTAAGGTACACTGCGCACCAGTATCAACTAATGCTTCATATTTTTGTGGTTCTGATGTGCCAGGCCATCGGATCCACACTGTCCAAAAGACCCGGTTTTCCCGTGCCTCTTCCTGGCTAGAGGCAGGGCCCCTCTCGCTCTGGTGGTCATTTCTTTCTTGGGCGTACATGGTAGAGGTCCCCTCGAGGGGATCTAAGAGATCGTCCTCTCTTCTGTAATATCTGGCATCTCGGTCACGGGAGGCTGAGGCTACCTTCACTTTAGTGGACCCCCCGCCTCGGTTAGTATTTCCCTCCTTGAGTTGCTCTACCCGTGCTGCCAGGGTAGCAGTGGGTTTTCTATCCCACTTCCTCATGTCTTCTCCGTGATCACACAGGAAGAACCACAGCTCAGATCGTGGGGTGTACCCTCTCTCCCTGGCTGGGGGGCGCTGGGCTCTGACTTTGGGGCTTGTGACTTGCACTGGTGCTGCACTCATCAACCTCATCTCCTCCCTCACCTCCCTCATCATCTCCTCTCTGAGGTCTTTGACCACAGCAGAGACCTGAGCCTGCATTGGGCCACTGATCATACTATCATAATTCCTGAGTTTGGTGGCTATGGAGCCTACTGTCTCTCGGTTGTCATCAGCATTAATTGTTGCAATGAAGATGGTGTATTGGGAGGGCCCTAGCTTTGCCAGATTCCACAACATTTGCCCTGTACACTTGACCTTGTCGGGGTCGTTATCATGTTGTCCATCCCTCCCAAAGAGTACCTCCAATATTGCCACCTCCCTCAGCTGTTTGATTCCCTCCTCAAGGGTCTTCCATGGTCTTCTATGATGATATTCCTGCATTCTCTCCCTGTTGACAAACCTCTCTCTTACACTTATTAAAAGCCGTTCCCAGAGAGACAGGGGCCCGTCATCTCTTCCAAATACCTGATCAACCCCTGAGTCCTGGGAAAAGGGTCCCAGCTGCCTTGCCTCAATACTATCCAGCTGCACGCCCATACCCATAAGGTCCCAGACCCGAAGTAACCAGGTTGTAAAAGGCTCACGACCCCGTCGCACAATGTCTTTTTGTAGATTACGGAGACTGTCATACCCCAGGGACTCGGTAGTGATTTCAATCCTTGGCCTCCCTACTGGTTGAGAGGGCCCTGCTTCCCCATCATTACTCACTGGCTGCTCTGGTTTGACCTTAGTCTTCTTCTTTTCCACAGGGGCAACTGCTACTGGCTGTGGCTGCCCCTCTGATCTGACTGGAGCCTGAGCGGTGATAGCGTCCCTGGGTTCTTCTGCTGCCTCATTAGACTCTCCCTCTTTGGGGTACGGGAAGGGTTTCCCACCAGCTGGACAAGTGTATTCCTTCAGCACTTGGCTCATCTCGCGTATCTCTTTCACCAGGACTCCCACCCAATCCGGGTGGGTTGTTTCTGAGGTGGGTTGTGGGACCGGGTCAGACTCTGTAGCAACATCCCTAGTGTCTGGGGCAATGTCAGGTTCTGGGATGGTGTCCCTAGTTTCTGGGGCCATGTCAGGTTCTGTGGCTACATCCCTAGTCTCTGGGGCCGTGTCAGGTTCTGGGGCAGCATCCCTAGTTTCTGGGGCCGTGTCAGGTTCTGTGGCTACATCCCTAGTCTCTGGGGCCATGTCAGGTTCTATGGCAGCATCCCTAGTTTCCGGGGCCAGGTCAGTTTCTGTGGCAGCATCCCTAGTCTTTGGGGCCGTATCAGGTTCTGGGGCCCCATCCCTATTGTCTGGGGTAGATGTCAGAGTGGCTATCCAAGTCAGAGCCCCCTTATCTCTGAATGCTAAATAGAGCAGGCCTATCAGCAACACCAGCCACTGTATGGTATCATTAGCATCTAGAGAAGATTTGAACCCCTCAAAGATTGGCGGGATAGGCCCAAAGAGCTGGGTGAAGGGTTGTGAGAACATTTCTTTTGGTGTCACTTCCTTGCAGTAGGTACCATTATTAAAGTAACCCTGAAAACATGTCATTAGTGTGTGGTAGCTGTGAATCCACATGCCTGCCTTCCAGAGGAACTTGAAAATCCATGAATTCCTCACCTTATTGACCCATGACACAAACTGTATAACAGCCACTGTAGCCTTAGTTATAGGGCCCATGTTTAGATATGGGGCTGCAAATGGGAGAGAAACAGCTGTGACCACTTGCCATACGAACCGGAATAAGCAAGACCACATGGTGCAAGCTAATGAGGTTCCTATATCCAGCACACAAAAACTGCGTTACTCAAGAACTGTTATCCTTCTTCCCCTCGATGCCCTCGTGCCCCACGTTGGGCGCCAAAATCTGTCTTGGTTTGAAGGACAGGTGTCTGTTAAGGAAGGCAGGAGCCTCCCTTGGGATGGGAAACTGTAACCCCTCTCCCTCCGAATTATTATAAATTTGAAATCAAGAGGCTCTCAGGCAAGGATATGGGAATAGGAATAACAGTTCTTTACTACTATCTAAAACAAGGATAACAAATAACAACAACTATAACGTTGACCAACAAACAGAACCAGAAACCCAGTGGCAGCCTGCTTGGCTTCAGGCACCTTTTCCCTTTGGTGCAGTTCCAGTCACAGCCTGCAGGAGGCGCTCTGGGTGTGATGATTCCCCGGTGGCTGCAGGGGCGCTCTGGGTGCGGTGATTCCCCGTGGTGCAGGGGCGCTCCGGCGTGAGCTCAGGTAGCACACGCGAATGGCGACTGCCCGAGCACAGAGGGATGGAGGAGAGCCCTTGCTCCACAGACCCTCGGGAGGGGCAGCTGGTGTCGGTGCCAACAGCAGGATCCCGGACACAGGGAGCTGGGACGGTAAGGGTCTCCACGTGCAGGGAAAAACCCCGCTACAATGTAGCGGAGAAATCAGAGCGGGCTGGTGGCAGGCAGGTCGGCTCCGGATGGGGCAGAGGGCAGAGACTCACAGCAGACAGACCGGCAGCTCCGCGCTGGCTTCTCAGGGGCCGTGGGTTCAGCAGACAGCAGCTCTGACCGTCCAGCTCCGAGGGTCCCGAGCAAGAGGGCGTGACCTCCCTCTGCCCTTGCTTTTCAGTCTCTCCAAATCTCGCATTACCAGGCTCTGCTTCCGTGAGGGGCAATTTTGCCCCACCCTGCCACGGAGAAAGGCTCTAGCCTTGTGCTTTGTTTCTCTTAAGTACCCAGTCATTTGTGTCCTAGCAACCCATGGGAGAAAAATTCCTGAGGAAAAGAACTAGATCCAACCTTCAACAAAGAGAGACAGAGGTGCCAACAGCAGGCAGGTCACCCATGCCTTATAGCAGAGGCTTGCTCTCAAGAACAGTCCTGCACCTCCAGAATTCCCAACCAGCACCAGCACAGCTCTGTTCTATCACCTGGGGACATCCAGGGGGAGGCTCTCCCCCTTGTCACACCATCATACTGACCTGTGCTCACCCTGGGACCAGATGCCTGCACTCCTTTCCTCCCTTCATGTGATCCAGGAAAAGCTGTTGCACACATTGGGACTCCAGGATGCTGAGAGGTCTGCCCGTGTGGGATGCAATTACGCTGAATGTTTTCATACAGCTCAACGGAAATGTAAATGTCAGCAACAAATATCTTTGTCAGATTTCCAAAGAATGAACATTGTACTCATTCACAGACAAAAGGGATTGTTTCTGAACATGATCTCTGCCTTCAGGCTGTAGGACAATGCCTTTTTAGTGGTCTCCATCAAACTTTGCTTGAAATTATGTTAGTAATTGGCAGAATTTTTTAATTAGACCACCAAATGGCAACCTTAATGCACAGGATATACAGTCATTGGCTTTTACTTTGAATTTCTTTTATTGTCTAGAGTAAAAGAATCACCAAGAAGAGGAACTGGTTACCACAAAAGAATGATAACTACTTCAATCCCTTGCTATAAACATAGAGTAATTAATCAATTAATGCAGATCACATACGTCAAGAAAAAGATACAGTATATAGGATGAAGTCAGCATAATCCTTTTGTATAGTTTTATGGATGATGTAATGTAACTCACTCAAGATACTTCAGACTTACAGCAATACATAAGCAGATAGTAGAATCAGAATTAAATTAAAGGGCTGGTCCATATTAATAATTTTTTTTTTTAAGTAGTAATTGTTTCTGGTGAATTTAAGAGATTTTGATATTCATTGTGGAATAAAAATGCATCATGACTTTCCACAGTCAGAGCTGAATCAGAAAAGCAAAGCTATTCAGCAAGAGCCCTTAAAAATTAATTATGTGTTCATGCCCATGTAGCTTTAGCACATGCTTGCAATTAACCATTACCTTGAATGCATTTGAGAATAAGAAACAAATTCTTCTGAATTTAGAAATAAGTTTAAATGGTCACAAAAACTTTTGATCACTTTATCACAAAGGGCATTTTCAGGACTAATTATCTTAACAACTACTTCTAAAAGGGAAGTACTTTTAGACTCCCTGATGAACCATTTTTTTGTGTTACTCTTCCTTGTCATCCTTTGCATTTCCAATACTCATGTCTTTGTTATTTCTTCATCAGAATGTTTGTAAATATATGTATATATGTACACATTATACAAATAAATTTATTGTTGTCTGCGGCCGTATAAAGTTTAAGAAAATTTAGTTCAGCTCAGAAGTCTTTTTTCTTTAATTCTCTCATTCTTTATATATATTTATTAATGCTTCAGCTCACAATCTGGAGGAAAAAAGAAAACAACAAAAAAAGATATAGTTAACTGAATTTAAAAGGGAAGTTATTCATGGGAATTTTGAGGGATAAACCCCCTTTTGATAACAGCTTATGTTGTATATGTGTGTGTTCACCAGCTAAGCTCCCCTAACCAATTGCAAGTCCATGGAAATAAGTTATTTGATTCCTTGAAAACAATTCAACTGAATCAATTTCTAGTTATCTTTGGTCATGTTCTTTAAATTAAAAGAAACAAAAGATTTTATTATTCTATAACCGGTTTTCCATCAGAAGAAAGTATCATGCATTTATAATTTTGAACACTGTTTAACTTCATATTTTCATCTGAAGACTTCCCCTGATGTTGTGTGAAGTTGTGTGGCATTGATTTCTGAATAAGCTTCTAAGTCAAGGTGTGATCAGTTATATAGACAGGCTCACTGCACTTTCTTATATCTGAAATATCCCTGGAGGCTTTTACCATTTCTCAGTGTCATAGATTTTAATCTTTATGGAGTGAAATCCAAAATTACTGAGCACAAAGTATCTCTCACTTCAAGTACAGAACATTGTGATCATGAGAACCCCATAATCCAAAATACAAGATGCTTATCGAGATTAGTTCACAGTCTATTGAGGTCAAAGTCCATCCTAAGTTATATTATTCCAAGATCATGAGTTCATTCATTTGCTATGAATTTCCACTCAAAATTCCTTCTTGGAAGGAAAAAAAAATATATAACAAGAACAAGATAATTAGATCTCAAACATATGTCATCTTAATGTGTAATATTTAGAAGCCATAACAATAGAAAATAAATTAAATCCTTCACATATAATGAAGCCAATGTTTTAATGTCTCTGAATGCAATCAGAAGTGAAATCTTTACGCTTTTAATACCAAAAGAGGAATTAAGACCTGATTTTGCTGGATGGATAAATGTTGACTAAAATGTTGGTAAGCATTTTAATACAAAACTTGTGAACTCATGCCTCCTGGACACCCATGAAAACATCCCTATATTTCAAACTGACTCAAAGTTCTGTGACTCAGCACATTTCTGCAGCAATGATTTTAAATAATTAATCTGAACTGAGTTGCAAAACACACTGACCTGTGCAGTCTGACCCTAATCACACTGCTTTTGGACTGGAACTAGATCATACCTTCTTCACACCATAACAGACAACAACTGAAAACAAAAACGCTAAAAAATCCAAACTGATATTAACAGTAAGAAAGTTAAAACTTGTTGAACTCTCCAGATGTTGTGAGGTAGGATGAGACAGGGAGACACAGGTGCTTCAATCAATGGCTTCAGTTATTTCATTCTGAAATGAAATTCGTATTTAAAGTTAGGTTGACACTGCAGCTAAACCACAGGTTTGGGATTCAGGTTTGGGTTTCGTTGCTACCTGCATCATAGACACATAGTGTGATTTTAGATGACCCACCATAATGTTAGTTCATTTAGTTACAAACATAAATATTTACAAGAGATCAATTAGATGCTTATGGAGGTAGGTGCTTAAAGCACCTTCCTCAGCCAGTGCAAACCTTAATCTGTCTCCAACACTACAGCATAAAATGGGAATAAAGGCATCCTGCATACACATTTTCCTCTGGATTTTCGGCATTTCAAGGGCATTTACTGACTCCCTTGACCCCTGTTTTCTTTGTACATCACCTAGCACAAAAACTCAGGATTATTACAAAGCCTGGGGACTTTTAAATAAAGTGATATACCAGTAAGTATTTAGCACACTCTCAATACAGTCTCTACCAGAACAATTTTTCACTGTTAGCAAGAACCTTTGGTGAAAGACAACTTGTCAGTGTACTCTTAGGGAATTTGGACAGTTTTCTAATTAATTTCTGAACATTTGTAGCACAAACCAAGCATCAGTGAATTATGCTTAGAGTATTTGGAACACTTCCAATCTCATTTTCTTCTCCCTCTTCTTTCACTAGAGCAGGCAGACACAGTTAAAAGCACACAATAAAAATATTTCTTTAGAGAACACTTGCAGCAATTACCATTTTTATAAATCTTATTCTTTTATACTTAGGGTTTGTCCTCAGCTGATCTTGTTTCAGGTCAAGAAGTGACCCAATAAATGCAAGAAGCAGATACTCTAGACTTCCTGCTTAAGTATAGCTCAATATAAGGCATGTTAATGGTGAAGTCTCTCAAGAGCACTTATGAGACAGAGAAACACTTACAGGAATTATTCATACACTTGTTTATGTTAGTATTTATAGCATTACCCTTAAAATCAGCACTTCACCACGTAAAATCCACTGTACCTATAAAATGTTACATTGAAAGCAAACCAATAAAATAAATAATGCAGGACTATTTCAGACTATCTACTTGCACCGAGTCACAATCCTACTTAGGTCTGTCAAGTTTAATTCAGGACTTAGGTTAAAGGTCTCAGTAAGAGTCTCATTCAAAGTCCACATAGCATAGCTCACAACATGCTGGCAAGACATCTCCTTTCACAGTGCTGCAGGGAGTAAGGCCGGGGTTATCCTGCTGTGGATCCCAAGCACAACAGTTTCCTCAATCAGCATTTTATTTGCTGATTTGAGAATTAAGGGGCAGAACCAGGTCCTTTCTGAAAAATTACTTCATCTAATTTTCAGGTATTTCATTAAGAAGAACACCACCAAGACAAACTCTTCTCCCACAGCTGATTATGGTGATTTATTCCTTCCTAAAACTAAGAGGTCGTCTGCCCTGACAACCACTATTGTATAAAGTGCTGCAGCACAAAGCAAAGACTGAGGCAATCAAATCAAAGAACCAGATCCATCTACCACAACAACACTCATTTCAATTCCACTTCTGTATTAAACATCATCCTGACTGTGGTCCGATGCTGCCTTCATAGTACACCTCCCACACAGCAAGCAGCCCCTTTCCCTAGCTCAGCTACCAGGCTCAGTGTATAGACCCTGCAAAAGTCATTACGGCAATGTAATTTCTAGTACTTGCATTTTCACTATAGCAAAATCTCACAGGGATCAGACCCACTTATGGTCTTAACTAAAACTAGCCATCTGACTTAATTAACATTTAGAATTCATCAAACCTTGCAGGGCTCATACTGGGCTCTGGGGCAGCTTGGCAGTGCTCACATTGGGCTCCTGCTGGGTCTATGTCTCTGGTAGCAGAGTTTTTCCACCAGATGACACACTTGGTGTTAAAGCATAGGAAGAATGAAACTAAAAATAAATACAGTTTCACAATATCTCCCCATCACACAACACACCACACAACGCAGGAAGAACAGGAGGCAGACATAGTAAGAGCAGCAGGAACTAAGAGAATCTCACATTGCCCTTATGTGTTTGCTCCATAAGTTGTAACCCAGCAACAGTTGTGTCTTTGTTAAATACCTTTCTGTGCAATAGAAATCCTGAATGTATTTTTGTTTCTCCCTATATATGCACATTGGTATTAAAAGCAGCATAAAGATTTGTTTCTCTGAAGGTACCTCAGATGATGGTAAGGTTTCCCACAGTTAGGAGTGACGTCAGTAGGGAAACAGACTTCCATTTGGGCCATCCAAAATATCCAGATTTTTAAGACCAACGTTCTATGCTCAGAGTATCAAACCCTGATGGACAGACAGCTGCTGCTCATGGTCTTGGCTGCTTCAGGTGGGCCTGGGGCAGACCTATGGAACTATAACCTCTTTTTTCTTCATGACCAGTCTTCACACAATCCTGCTTTACATTTCTTCCTTCTTTGTACCCAAGTGGCAAGTTACCAAGTAATACTCAAGTAATCACCAGAGACACAGCTTTCTTTCTATGACCTTAATGTGTGATGGCTTGATTAACTGGACTTTATGAAGTGTTTTATCTTTCTGCTCTATGTGAAAATGCAATTGAATGTAAAAAACCTGTTTGTTAAGAACTCTAATGAGATTAAATACTTCCAAAATGTTTAAATGCAATGACATTGAAAAAAGAAAGTGTCAGATGTATAAATACACATTTCCAACATCCAAATTACAATATAAAGGCAAGCTTCAAACATTTTGCATGAATTCCCACTACAGTTTGAGGTTTTGCCTTCCTAAAGCTTCAAAAATTATTTTGTACTTTGATGTTCTCTGTTCCTCAGGGAATTTTTATGATGATGATGATTATTATTAAGCAAAGCTCCATAATTCCTATATTTTGTCATATTTGAAGACTCTAGGATTGTTAAGACACAAAGCCTGTACATTCTTTTCATTACATACCAGTGGCTGCAGGCACTGAGAAGGAGCAATGCAAGTGCATGAAAAGACAAAAATACCAAATTCCAACACAGGTCTTTCCTGAGAAACTATTAATTTCCTACAGGACAAACAACATATTTGGTGGTAGTGAAAATATGACAACTCTATCTATCAATCCAACCAAGTTTATAGTGAGGCTTAAGTTTTTCTTAACTGTGAAACTATAGCATGGCCCTAGAAATAATAAAGTACTTTCTGAACTATCTGCCAAAAGCACACAGGAAAAAAAAATATACAAAAGATGACTTCCAAACCATAAATAATATTTTTGCAGTCATACTTGCATCCTTATTCCTGAAACCAATTTAGAAAACAATTGGACAGGGCAGCCTGGGAATAAAGAATCATTTGCCATTAGACTTTAATGTGTGATTACTTAGTAATGTAATTGAAAGCATGATGGTAGCACATTGCCAGTTTTCTATTGCCAGGAGATTACATCGTAAATGATACAGAGCATTTCATGTCTTTTTTTTTTTTATTCCATATTTTTTGTGACAAGAAGTTTTGCTTAATATTTGAATTTGTTTTTCTTTCTCAAATACTGCAGAATCAAGGGTTTGTGGGAGGGAGGTGTGGAGAAGGAGAGGTGATAGGTCTCAATTTGTCATTAATATGAGAAAACATAACATACAAACTAATTGGCATGATTGCATTGGCAGATTTGTGGTGGAGGCCAGGGATGGCTGGGCATACATAACTGAAACAACAACACACCTTTGGGACTCTATTTTTGTCTCTGATTCTGTGAATTAGAGTAAAACCCAAGAACTAACTGTGCAGACTAGGCCTGTTCAAGCAACTTTCTGGAAATGTGTTGAGTTATAGTGACTGTACCTCCTGGAGACCTGGCCCAAATCATAGTACTCTACAAAGCCTCATGGTGTTTAAAGGCTTGATCTTCAACCAAAGTAGCCAGGCAAAGCTGGGTGGGCTTTTGGAGGAGTTGTGTCCTTTTACACCTGCAGAGACCCTGGACCTTCATTAAGAAGCTGCACTGACAGCTACAGAAGAGCTACAAAAATTCAGGGCTTCCCTTTGCACAGGAAGCATTGAATCAGCAGAGTTTCCCTCCCTTGTCTTTCTTTACAGCCTTTCACTCCAAACATCCTGTGACTTCAACAACTTTCACAACAAAAATTCAAAAAATTCCCCTTTACTAGTAAGGGGAGCTTGTTTCCCCAGATCACCTTACATGGCTAAGGCGCCCTGGCTATGTAATTCCTTCCTTCTCAGAGTCCATCTAGTTCACAAAAATGACTCTCAACAGAAAAAAAAAGTCCAAGGGTTTTGGAAGGCTGGGATTTTTGCCCACATAGACTATGGTGCAAATCACACCTTGCTGGTCCTTGTACAAAGACCCTGTGTCACCCCATCCACATGAGCCCCACACCCAAGGAACTTGCCTGGCCCAGCAGTCCCTCTATGCATGCACCACAAACAAACACCATAAGACAAATGCAGTAGAACTGTGCTGCCACAGAGCTATCATCAAATGTCATAGCATTCATATTTGTTTGATGCCTTCAGATAGCCCAAAATACATTTCACATTTTAAGGGAAGAGGTTTCTGGGATTTAACACCCACTCTGACAAGAGAATTCAAGAGGGAACCATGAGGAGCTGAAATTCACAGTGATTTCCTCTCCCTTGCAGCCCATTCTCACACATTTTTTATCAACAAGCAGGGAATGGAGCTGGAGTAAGGATTCTGGCATTTGGCTCACAGGCTTTGTTTTGTCTTTATCCTATTTTGCTGAATATCAGGTGACCACAGAGGCAGTACAGAACTCCAAGAAGAGCGGATGTTTCAAAATAGGAATTATCATTCACAGGCAACAGTCCCTCTCCTCTGTCACACACTAGAACTGAAACCAAGAAGGAAAGAATAAAACAATAACTGCAAGGTGGCAAGATGCAGTCTTCCTTCCAGAGACTGATTCTGGGCTGACTTTCCCTCCAGTAGAAAACATGACAGAATCTTGAGCGGGGCCCTTCAACTACGACATGCAATTCATTTGTCAAGAGAAACTTTTTATTACAAGACTCCTCATAAAAATCATTTGCTTCCCAGCTGCTTTTACATAGTTTCTTAAACTGTTTTCACAGTATTGAATGATTGGAACAAACCAGATTACTTCCCTCTAATTTGTCCCAGTGACCTACTGTATACATTAATAAAGGGGTATTTTTTTCTGCCTATAGCTCTGTTTTCACAGAAGAAAGCTATGCCAGTTGCATTAAAATACTTTTAACCTATTCAATTCATGACAGTGGAAGTGCCAGAGCCTTCTGGGCTTTGTAATATAATAGCATCCCTTTATCACGTTGAATGGTTTATCGGAACCAGCTTGTACAGATGATTTAGTTTACCATAGTGAGGCCACAACTGCAGGGCTCCAATCTCTGTTTGGGGACTCTTCTGTAATTTCCAGTGTTTCCAGTTTGGCCTTCAAATGGGTTTGCTTTTTTGGGTGTGTTGCAGTTGTGTTTTTTAGGGGCATTAGTGGGTTTTGTGTGGTTTCTGTGGGTATTTTTCTCCTTGCTTCATTTTAACTAATTTTTTTTATCAGTCAGAATTTTCATTCTTTGTTCTCTTGATATATATATATATTCTTAAGATAAGACCTGGTGCAGATAAAATGCATTTTGTGAACATATGATGGCTTCTCATTTTCAGTTTTATCCAACACAAGGCAGAAACATTTGCTAGCTCTATTTTACGTAGAAATACTAATATCAGAAATATTACTAGGACAAGTGTCCTCACTCTATAGAAAAGGATGTGCATATCAGAGATCTGAGACTGCACTTGGACTGGGGTCAGCTAACAAACCTGATGACTTCATGAAGCACCTGGCATGAACCATGTGCAGCTAGCACGGCTCGTAGCATAAGTCTGTGAATTTTAACCAACCTTTTGCTCTGACAGACATAAATGAACTCTGACCACACACTTGTCCCAAACAATCAGCTTTGGTGTGCCCAGGGAAGTAAATGGCTGGACTGTGCAAATAGCCCACTGATCATCAAGACGTACAAAAGTGTCCAGAGCTGTCTGGAGCAAGCAGAAAATGAGCACCACCAATAGAATATGCATCTGTGAACAAAATCCACTTAGCCTTTACACTGTTATTTGGGTTTAAACCATGACACTTTGGCAGAAGAGAGCATTCCTTCCAGGGCATTTAATGGAATCTCTGCACATGATAATCTGCTGCTGATCTCATAATATGATTCTGTGTCTGGCTATATTAACAATCACATAGATAAAAGATTCTCTTTCAGCATAGAGATGAGTATGTAAAAACATAACTCAACTTTCTACAGTTTTTTATGATTACACTTACATACAAAAGCATTTTAATTGCATTACAAATCAAGATTTACCATGAATATATAGAAAAACGTCCAAAAAATCTGTGTTACTTTGAAAATTTTTATTAAATGGTAGACTTTCACGAACTTTAGTGTGAGGTTTGCACTGATACCAAAGTAAAATTCTGACCTTAAAAATATGCAGCTGCCTCCTCTGCCTTGAGCTGTTGAGCAGCATGGATTTTACTCAACTTCCTAAAAACACTTGCCTAGTGCACTACTCCATCTCTTGAGTAATTTTGATAAGGGCCAGGCAAAATATAGGGAATTTTGCATCCTTTATGTAAAGGCATTCCATGATAAGGAAGGAAGCAGAAAGGAAGTTAATTTTAAGTCTGCTTAAAATTTGACAGTAGAACAGTCTAAGGCCAAACTATAAGACTTGCTAGGTACTCCAAAGGAAGGGAGTGAGGAGATGAAGGAGAAGACACTAATTGGTGGTGACTTTCCAGAAGCGTGCTGGTGGACAGAAGCTAAGTCCTTCAATGAAGGGACAGAAAGCAACAGTTACAAATAGCAACAAGGGAAATTCCAGTGTATATATATTTAAAAAATTACTCACAATAAGCATGGCTAAACCCTAAAACAGTTGCCCAGAGAGGCAGATAACTTTGCATCTTGAGGGTTTCCAGATCCTTGTTTAAGTGCCTGAACATCCTTATCCAAGAATTGAACAGTGCAAGCTGAGCAACCTTGAGCAGGCAAGACTAAATGACCTTCATAAATTCCCTCTAATCTATTTTTTTCTATGATTCTTCTATTCCATGTCTGCACACTCTCAGAGGAAGGGTGATAGTAGGAGTATATGCTTACAGGCTCTACAGTCACTGATACAAAAGTTAGTGGGTACTCTCACTGGTACACAGTGTCTACTGTCATTGAGAAAATTGAAGAAAATCAGCCAAGAGACCAAATGAAAGACCCCCCAAGAGAACAAATGATTTCTACTGCCTGGTGTACAGTAATTATGTCCTGATGCAGAACCAGAAGAAATCGACATTGGCCTTGGAGAGGAGGTTGCACTGTATCTTAGAAAATGCAATCACAGCAGGTACAGAGATGGACATTCAGTAAATCTAGAAGATGGAAGAAGAATCCATCATGTGCACATTAAAGAACTTCAAGAACTGTCCT
>JAVTVJ010000197.1:0-58253 GCA_034509425.1 Eopsaltria australis
TTTAAAGGCTTCAGTAACTTTTGAGTCTCCTTTACCTAGCTAGGGGGGCAATCGAAAAAAAGTTAAATACTTTTTCTGTTTTTAAATACTTTTTCTGTTTTGTTTTCCCCCACTCTTCCATTCAGTGGGAATTCACTCACACAAGGGCCCTTATTAAGAAATAAGAGAGCTTGCAGACTGATACTGAGCTACCTCTGTTAAATATCTTGTAATGAACCAGCTTCCATTCTTTGGAACTAGGTTTACTGAAATAAGAGGTCTTGGCAGAATGCAGAGAAGTAGATCCTGCTGGATATCATGGCTAGGTTTTTGAAAGAGAAGGTTGACATCAACTCCCTTGGCATTCTGAGTGTTGCTGTACTGGCATACCTGAAATCCACAGGTTGCCATAGCTTTGTTACAGTATGTGTGGCCCTCAGATTTTAAATTAGTCTGTACTAATCGCTATGTAAAAGTCAGGGTCATTGCTGTGTAAAAGTGAAGCAATGAGGCTGAAATTGATTAAAGAATTAGATAACTAACACCCAAATTATTTTAGTATGTTTGGAGTTCCCAGGACAATATACTTACTAACCTTGGGCCAAGACCTAGCCATCCAAAAAGTGAATGCAATTCATACTGGATATTCCCATGGCAAAATTTTACCCCAAATGGGCTTCCAACCACCAGTGTCCCTACTAGGTGGAATGCGAAAATTCTCTTTTTCTTTATAAAATTAATATTGTATACTTTAAAATGAGAAATGGAAAATTCGTTCATCTTTTCTTTTGTTTTTAAGAATATGTTGAGAGTTAAAATAGTGAAGCTTGTAACATAGATGCCATTGTATAATGCTTATAATAAATAACATGCTATGACATCAGAGGTCTTCTAGGAATCAATAATTATTGATGAGAAAAGAAGTCATTATTTTCAGTGTAATTATCAGGAGACATGTGATGGTTTGTTTTGGTTCTGGCCTTGATTGTTCATGCACTGAAATAATAATTGCAGTCAATTCCTTCTTTTTCATAAATGCTCGTGGCTTGTTCAGCATCAGAGTATAGGTAGGGGAGGACCACAAAAACACTTCTGTTTCTTGGGAAGTATGAGTTTGTCCTTTTGGGGCAACAAAAGACCTCACCATTACCTTGCAGTAATGCTTTTTAAAAATGGTTCTGTCCTTAAAATGTTTTCTGAAAGGTTTTTCTTTGTTTTATTCTTGAAGATGTGAGGGCAGATAGACACATCTGATTGCAAGTGCTATGGAGAGCAGAAAAAAGAAAGCTCTTTTTGATCCTCCTTGATCCTCAGCCAACTAACCATAGGAGAAATCAGAGCTGATGTTATAATTTATGGAGCTGGGAAAAAATAGCTTAGATTCTTGAGCAGCAGAGACTCCACACTACTCTGACCCTATCATCTGGATTTTCCTGTAAATATTCTTCCCCTCTGTCACTGAGGAAAGTTAGAGTGTTGTCAGAGCAACAAGTGGTACAACATCACTATGTTATCTGTGCTTCTAGTGAGCTATCTAAATAAAGGTGTTAATGGAGTGCCTTTATAAAGAGGCACTTTATAAATCATCTTTTTTCAGCTGATTGCTTTAATCAGGTACGGGGATTAAAAGTAGGTATAGGGCTGCCTATCACACTGGCAATGCAATTCTCTAGGTCAGTGGGTCGCTGTCTCTTCACAGCAATATTTGTCAGTGGGTATGTGTGTATACCATAGTCCATAGTAGTTTGTTTATCTACTGATTCAGAACAGATGCTCAAATTGCACAACTTCCATGAAGGAGGAATTGACAAAGAGTGCAGCTGGGGTGAGGATGGTACAAGAAACTCCATCCATCATTCTCCAAAAGGCACAATGAATGGCTTAATTGTTACTGCTAACAATTGCTGGCCATTTTATTTGCTATAGCCAAAGTATGATCCCACTAAGAGCCAGCTTGGAGGACAGTTTCTTTGTTCTGTTCACTTGGCATTATTCACTGAATAGATTCCACTGGCTCTATCTGGACCAAGACTTCTGCTCACCTACAAAGCTGGCTTCTTGACCACAGTGAGGTCTTGAGCTGACTAACATAGTTGTAACTAGGAAGGAACAGCCCTGACAGTGAGGAAATTGTACAGTGTGCAATGAAACAAGCAGTATTTTGTACTGGAGAGTTTTTGTAAGACAGTATGTCCTCTGAGAGAGCTGCCCATGGGAATACTTCTCCTTATATCAGAGTTTCCTTCAGTGCCTTGTGAATTTAATCTATTGTCTTTCATTGAACTGGATTGGATGTGTCTGGTTTAATATCCTCCTCTGTTGCAAGGTTTGTTTTTAAAGGATGCTATGCAAACACTAGGAAAGGACAGAAAGCAAGCTGCCTGTATCACAAAAAGATGCATCTCTCAAGTGAATATACATTGGGTCACAGTGAGGTAAATGTACATATTCATGTGATGTTAAAAAAGTCATTGTCTGGATTAAAGCCTCTCCCTATTATTGAGTATTCAGGCTCCTACTGAAAAGCTAAGGATTTGCATAGTTCTCAAATAAAGACACCTGAATTTTTGTCATGCAAAGCAATCTGATTTTTCTTAGTCTTATTCTCAGAAATAACTCAATTATTTTGTCTGACTTTTTAAATGAGGCAAACATCTAGGATGAAAAATTTCATACTAGAAACTAAAGGCTGTCAATCTATTAACAGCTGAAATAGGGTCACTTAATGGAGAAATACAAAATTACCATGCTTATAGATAATAGTATTAAAATGCTTTGCTAATTATAGTATTGCTTTGGGCAAAAATCATAGCATTCAGTACCTCTATGTAGTAATGATGTTCCTAGGTATAGCTGTAACAAGATTTCTTAGAAAAAAACTCAAATAGTAATTTATTCTGTTGAGGATGGTATTAAATATCTCTGTGGGTTCTTCCCCTTTTTTGGAACTTGCTGCAGAGTCTGAAATTACTGTGGATGAGGAAGGAAGTGAAAGGAAAAAAGACTGGACCATCTTCAGTTTCATTTTTTGAAATGCTACTGAGAAACTTTAACTTTTCCCCTCATTCACAGGTCAAACAGATTTTTGAATCTGTAGAATATTTGCTTTTCAGAACACGTGACCTATTATTCTGTATTGTGGACATTAATGTTCTTGAATCCTCTGGAATATCAAGGGGTTTGCATGTGTTTGGTTTTAGGCATCATCATATCTATAGATACCAGTGGGTTGGATTCCAGATAAGCTTCCTTTCTGGCTGACTTGTGCTTTTTTCTGTCTTTCACCCCTCCTTAAAATGACCAAGAAATATAGCTTTAAAATAACTGCATTAATTGGAGCAATTGCTGAATTTTAGCACTTACATTGCAATAATCATTGCCTCCTTCTGTGAGGTCTTTCTCAGCTTGAGCTTGAGTCAGAAAGCAACCAAGAGCAAACAACAATCATTTCAATGCAAGAAGCCTCCTTTAAATGTGGCAATTGCTGACCTTGACAAGCACGCAGAAAAGCTCAAGTGAATGCACACAAACTTTCAAGGCCTGCTGTTCATCCTGACCCTGGGTACTGTGCAGTATTACCTCACACAGATTTTGTTCCTTGCATCCAAATAGAATCACAGTGTGTGAGCTATAATTTAATCCATGTTGTAGCCTGGGTCAACACAAAGGCCCTGGTGGAACACTGTGTTGCAGTTGGACAGCTCTGGCTATTTTAACAGAATCAGGGGATCCTTGCTCAAGGAATGAAGCAGAATACTCATTACTTTGAGAGCAATAAGAAGAATGAATGCTAGAAGAAGTGGTGCTTTTTTCCACAAAAAGCACTGTTAAATAGGAAAAAAAACCCAGACTGACATGGAACTGATTTCATATTACTATAAAAATACCATAGTGATGCTGGATGCAGGTTATAGAGATTATAATTTTGATTCATGCTGCATATCTTCAGGAAACCCTTACTAATTTAGATAGCATTGGCATTGCTTTTGCATATACATTTTTATTTATTTGCTTGAGCTAGAATATACAATATCTTCAAGTTTCTTTGCTGACTAGGTAATTCTTCTTCCTAGTTAACATTTGCAAGAAACATATCTAGATTTTTTTTGTTTTCAAATAAAAAAATTATATTTTGGTTGATTTTATACTCAGGTTGAATAAATAATTAAATTACATGTCCCTTATACTTTCATATTAGTTACAAGTATGTTCTGATATAGATTTCTCCCTGCAATTTACCATTGCTATGTAAACATACAGTCTCATACAAATACTTTCTTATGGAGAATTTGTTTTAAATATGTGTAGAACTTATAAGAAAATATATATTTCTGAAGATTTTTAGCATTCCATGAATTCAATTTCTTTTCAAATCAGTGTGCAGCTATTGAACAGAACCCCATCCTTTCAGTATGCATTAGTTTTGTAGGTTTGCTTGAATTTTGTAGACCATACAGAAATTTTGTGGTATGTGCTATCACTCCAAAACGAGCCATTTGTCTATGGACTTCTTTGTTGTTGTTCCTGCCTTTAATAAGAACCTTTATACACTCAGCCTGTTGATGATGTCTGTTATCCATTCTTACCCAGGTTCTTATATGTGTGATTGACTGAAGAATTATTATTTTGACCCCCAGTTTTCTTAGGCTGCTGTAAAATGGCACAGCGTAATTAAATCCAGACATGGGTGTGGTTTGGTTCTGATTACATGACAGGTTTAGCCATATGCTACTTGGATCAAGGGGACTTTTATATTTTGAGTTTTCCTGCATGGCTGAGGTTTGTAGTATCTTTAATGTTAAGGTCTTCTTTTCCTCTCCTGCTGCTCAGAACACCCTTATAACAGAGCTTTGCTTGAGAACTAGTATGTCCCTGTTTTTATTGGGGGATAGATAATCATGAGGAACTTGATTTGAGAGCACCTGGAATTCATTAAAATTCCTCTTACTAGCTTATTATATGAGGATACCAAAAACTTGGGCTGTTGTGTTTGCTTGCAGGCTTATACAGAACACACCACCATCTCTTTGGATTTCTTTGTCCAAATGAATGATTCTGACCTTTGTTGTGTCTCTGGTGTTTCAAGCATTTAAATTATTTAGGTGTTTCTGCATGCTCAGTAACTGGCACACTTCGTCTAGGCTTGCTGGGTGGAAAGGGGATGTAGAAGTAAGTTGCGTATAGCATTTTTTTTTTGGTATCCCACTCACTCCTATTCAGCAAGGAGGCATAAAACGCATCAGTAGTCTCATTCAAGGAGAGGTAAACTCCTGATCCACACTGGAAGAGGGGAGGGACAAGTCACATCTGCACCATTGGGCACAGACCACTCTGGCCATTATTCAGGGGGTGTGTATGTGTGAAGGGAGTTAATTCCTTTTAGTTCCTGGATAAATCCATGGCTGACCTCATTGATGTGACAGTGAAATCAGCAGGAGTTCTCATATGCTTGACAGGAAGGCATGTATTAAAGTGCTTTCTTTGAACCAAGGTCACTGCATTGCTAATCTGAGCATTTTTCCTGTGATGGGCAAATCCCTCTTGGCCTCTGAGCATCATTTGCTCTTGTTGATGCAGAAATTTGGTTCTGTGCCAAGGAAACAAGTGGAATATTTACTACTGAGTTCACGATGAAGAGGATTTCTTATGGGAGCAGGAACTACTGCTATCTTGAAGGCAGTCTTCTAATTAATGCTGTCTGTTTGTTGTATAACAGCAAGGTCTTCACAAAAGAGTTTTTTTGGATATTTCCCTTGAGTTCTTCTGTGTGAGCAAGAACATCTCAGCCCACAGAGTAGTGTGAGAAACTGGAGAGGCAATTTCTTTTTCCTTGTGAGCAAGCCCTCATTGCAAAGGCCATACCTAATAAGGAATTTGTCAGTTCCAAAGATACTGTTGGAAAAGTTTATACTGTTATATAGGAAAGCATTCCTTTGAGACAAGTCATCTTGTAATTTGAAATTAGGGTGGATATTTGTGCTGCTGGGTCTGTGGCTCTTTTTAAGCTCTCTTTGCATACCTGACACTTTGAATGCAGGTTTGCTCCAAAGCCAAAGCATTTGTCCTTCTGAAATATTTTTTTTGACTCTAAACCTAATCAGAGATAAGGGATGTTTCAGCACTGTTTGCAAAACCCTTCTAGAAGTGCATGAATAAACCCATAACAACAGTGAAATTTAAATGTTGTGTCTAGATTAATTCACAGAATTTAACTGAGAAATGCCGGTAGTGTACTATAGCAAGGCTTAAAGTAGCTTATAGCCAGCTTGGATATAGAAACCAGTTATGGCAGCATGGTGCACAAGACAGGCTAATTTGCTTTGCTTCTTGGCTGTGTTCTCACCTACTTTAATAACATATATATTTATATTTTAGAGGTAGCTTTGATATTTCTTGCTACCTTGCTGAACAGTTCCATCCAGAAAAACCTTAAGGCTCAAGAACTCTGACTACCAGATTTCCAGGTGAGATGGGAACTGAGGCTGTTAGTCTGCAAATAAGGTAGAGCACAACTGAACAGAGAATGAAGGGCATGTGCAAAGAGTAGTCTGTACTTGCAAGGCCTCTTCTGAATTCTGTGGCAATTGAGGCCTGTGAACCATCTCTCACCAGGACATGGGAAAGAAGTTAGGGAGAAAACTTGCTTAGATGAACTTCAGACTTGTAGGTTTACTGTGTTCTACAGTGCCAAAGTTAATCTTAACCCACGACGCATGTATTTTTTGATGTGCATCTCCTTTTATTAGTGTATTTGGTTGTGTTTGGAATGAATCACCTTCAAAATGGTAGGAAATTAAAAATAAGCCTTATGTTGCCAAAGTAGTTACTCTATTTGCTTTCAAAGAATGTATTTCTTAAGTCAATAGTGAAAATAATGAGTTTGTATGTCTGAAATGTCTTCAGTGAGAGCTTCAAGGAACTGCAAATGCATCCACACAGAACTTCTGTGAAATAGGTAAGACATTATATTACCACTTTACAAAGGGATATAAAAAATGAAATCACTAGTGCAGATCTAACTGGAACACCAGTGATAGTCATGACAGCTGTTGATGTACATCAGCTGTATAACCTTTGTTTCTTTCCACACAGCTCCTAATGCTATAATTGTATTTGTAGTTACAGTTACAATTTGATAATACTTGCTGCTTTTCCACTCCTGTGAAGCAGAGAAGCAGGTCTCTGTGTTCAGTGTGGTGTTATTTACACTATTAAGTTGCAGTGGGTATCTCTGTTTGATCTGATCCTTGGTGTGGCATTACTGAGGAGGTTGAAGGAATCATTCTCTCTTGAAGACAGGCAGATTCTGGATGGAAAGCTGGCACGTTAGGGGGAGATTCCAGCAATTGTTCAGCAGTGCAGGAAGAAGTAGTTACAAGCCTGACCTTTCTGTGTAGAGAGCCATGAAAAGAGGTGCTGACAGCAGTTGTTTCACTTAAGTCATTTGGAGCACAGGGATAGGTCCTATAGTCTATGTGGCCTGCAGGGGTTAGACACATCTCCAGAGTCTCTTCTGGCATTTGTTACACCTCAGGAGGCACCACCAAAGGGTTAAATAGTTCCACAGTGTGTCACTTGCTCTCTAATTAGGAAGTGGTCCAAGAGCTCAAAGTTCAAAATGCACATGGTCTGAGCTGGGACTAAGCCCAAGTTCCCACTGGCTGCAGTCTCATATGTTAGTGTGGTGCATCTGCACGCCATCTCTTCCCATTTCTGCCGTTTGTTTTCCTTTTTATCAGGAAAATGAGACATTTCAGCTACACAGTTGCACTTCATTTGTCACTATCTGAAGTCTTCCATTGCTTGAGCTTGTGTGTTTTCTGGGAATAACTTCTAACTCCCTTTATAACTGAAAGCAAGCCAGTAAAACATGACTGAAATCTTCTCACTCCACTCTATTCTGCATCATCTGTGGCTTCTGCCAGAGAACCAGGGCAGGTCTCCTCCCCACAGCAATGTGGGCACAAACTGGTCAGCCTGAGCCTCAGGGGACCTGAGGTTCCTTGTTGGCCCCAAAGGGAGATACAAAGAACAGGCAAAACAGCATCCAGCTGAGCTTGTTTTGAGAAGAAAGGCCAGAGTGAGGGTGGGCTGAGGCCACAAAATGGTAAAAAAACAGTCTTGGAAAGCAAACAATAAGTAGAAGAAGCCAGATTCATGGATGGTAATATGTAAGAGACAGAGTCAAAATGTCAACCTTGGGGCCTGCAGCTGAGGGACTGGGCAAAGTTCTGCTGAATCATATCACAGAATCACAGAATATGCTGAGCTGGAAGGGACTCATCAGCTTTTGGGATCTTGTGTTTAAGAATGGCATGGGTTTGGGGATCATGGTTTTAAGTTTCATCCCAGAACAGATGGTAGCTTCTGGGGATGACAGCCATATTTTGCATATGAAAAAAAAAGGTGGTGATTCTGGTCTCCACCTTTTTACCTCTCTATCTTTAGCCACATCTGTTTGCTTCCCTCCCCTGGTTCTTGGGGTGCTTAACATGGCAGGGACATGAGTCAGGTCATTAACCTGTCTGAAAAATATATCCAGCAAGATATATTTGGTCTGTGAGCTTTCACACTGTTCCTGCAACACATGTGAGAGAGGAGCAGGCCTGTGCAGCTGGAAACGGCAATAAAGAGAGGAGGATGATGACCTTTTTGGTAAAAGTAAGTTATTAAATCAGCTTGGCCATCACACTTAGCTGGTGCCTGGGATGGTGTTGTTGGCAGTACTGGTAACAATTTTCCTGCATCATACAAGGCTTAAAGACAAAGAGGTAGCTTCATCCTTGGCATAATGCTATGAGTGGAGTCACAGGAGTTGTACCCAGGGTGACTTTGTCTAAAGTGTGCCTTTTCAACAAAGTCCACTAAATCAGCTCATTCTTGCTCTTTCTTTTGTTTCTTTATTTGTGGCTACACTGAATTAGCATCTTAAATAAATTTCCATGGGAATCAGAGATGCAATAGCTAGCTTGCTTTCTCTTGTGCATCTACAAACAGTCTTTTCATAGCAGTCTTTTCACAATCTCATGTGCAGTGTTTGGGCACTTGATCCATATCCATCAAGGGCTTTTCATGTCTATCCTGTCCCATAAAAAAATCTAACAGCATAAGGTGCATAACATGCAATATATAGTTGATGGTAGAAGATTTGTAACACATATATTTTATATACACTGATGTAACATCCCTCTTTCTGGAGTGACTTTTTACCTATTCATTGTTTCTCCTACTCTCATTCTGATACATTATTTCTCTGTTTTGTGTCATGTAGATTGTAGAAAAGAAAGAAAAATAGGTAATTTGATTTGATGAAGCAGGGCATTCTCTGCATAGAAAAGATAAAAAAAAGCTTTGTAGGAAGAGAAAGCTGAAAAGCCAGGCCTTGTGATGAAGAGAGGTGTGGGCACGGATCAAGAAGAAAGGAGAAACTCTGAAAAGGCCTCGAAGCTCAGGACATGAAAGCATGGCTTTCATGGAGGTGCAGGCAATGCGGCTGTGGTATGGAACAAAAGATTACCCCAGCTGCTGAATTTTTAATGGAAAACAGTGCAGGTGCATTGGGAATAAGGTCCAGGCTCAATAATCAAAATAATTAAAGTAATCAAATCCTGTGATCACACGGTGGACCTGGGCAGAGATTTACATGTTAAAAATACTAGAAGAGAGCTCTGGTAAAATAACGGTGTTGGTGTGGATAGCGCAGACCAAGTAAGAAATCTGGGCAAAAGTAGAGGCAGTGTATGTTATGGTGGCAGCTGATGGAGCTGTGCAATTGCATCAGAATCTGAGATGTCACTGAAGAACGTGCCCAGTACGTCTCACTGTGAAGAAAAACTTGAAACGTGACCCGGGCACATTGCGATGCAGCGCTTTGTGCCAGAATTCTAGTGCAGCCTGTCAGTAGAAGCCGGAGAGCTGCGATATGCCCGCCCATCTGAACGAGGTGCTAACTCCAGCATCTGCTTCTACAGGGAGTTCAGCTCCTTTATCAAAGCAGAGGGGGAGAGAAATCACTTCTGCCAAGACTACATGGAATGTAGTGTGATTGGACTGCTTTAATTTGACCACAGTAAAGAATCTTAAAATTAGGGCATTTAATACTATATGCCTAAAACAGGGTGAAATATGGGACTGGAGAAAAGCAGAAAGCTGAAAAATACAAATGGATGCTTGTAAATCACTGGCATAAAGTGGTACAGGAGCCTGCACAAGCAAATGGTAAAAGCTGGATAGAATATAAGAAGAAGTAGGGTGCCTTTGGGAGTGCGAGAGAGGGAGGAGTAGATGTTTAGAGAAGAATTAATCAAAATGGTCAGAGAAAAAACGTTCGGAACATCGGAATATTGGGATCGTGGATCAATTGAGGTAAGATAATTAGGAATGGAATCCATGGATGGAAAGGATCCATTGAATGGCGTCCATGGAAACATGGGATCATGGAATGGTCCATGGATCATTGGCATCTTGGATGATCCATGAATGGGATTCAATTGGAAGGTATCCATGATCATTGGGATCTATGGAATGGATATGGAATGGGATCCACTGGATCATGGATCATGCAGCACAGGCTCTGTCAGGCCTCTGTCAGACGTCCCCTCGGACATCGGAATATTGGATGCTTGGGATCCATGGATCATTTGAATATTGGGAATGGATCCACGGATCTTGGAATCCATGGGAATGGGGTCCATGGGAACGCTGGGATCATTGGGAATGGGATCCATGGGATCATTGGGAATGGGGTCCATGGGAATGGAATCATTGGGAATGGGATCCATGGGATCATTGGGAATGGGATCCATGGGATCATTGGGATCCATGGCCAGGCACAGGCTCCTGTCAGGAGCCTCTGTCAGAGCCCGGTACCCTGGGAACATCGGGAATATTGGGAATGGGAACATTGGGATCCATGGGATCATTGGGAATATTGGGAATGGGATCAGTGGGATCAGTGGGATCAATGGGATTTATGGGATCATTGGGAATATTGGGATCATGGGATCCACAGGATCATTGGGATCCATGGGAATGGGGTCCATGGGAACATTGGGATCATTGGGAATGGGGTCCATGTGAATGGGAGCATTGGGAACGGGATCCATGGGATCATTGGGAATGGGATCCATGGGATCATTGGGAATGGGATCCATGGGATCATCGGGAATATTGGGATCCATGGCCAGGCACAGGCTCCCATCAGGAGCCTCCATCAGAGCCTGGTACCCTGGGAATGGGAACATCGGGAATATTGGGAATGGGATCAGTGGGATCCATGGCATCATTGGGAATATTGGGAATGGGATCCACGGGATGAATGGGATTTGTGGGATCATTGGGAATATTGGGAATGGGATCCACGGGATCATTGGGATCCATGGGAATGGGGTCCATGGGAACGCTGGGATCATTGGGAATGGGATCCATGGGATCCATGGCCAGGCACAGGCTCCCGTCAGGAGCCTCCGTCAGAGCCCCGTACCCTGGGAACATCGGGAATATTGGGAATGAGAACATTGGGATCCATGGGATCATTGGGATCCATGGGAATGGGATCCATGGCCAGGCACAGGCTCCCATCAGGAGCCTCCGTGAGAGCCCGGTACCCTGGGAATGGGAACATCGGGAATATTGGGAATGGGATCAGTGGGATCAATGGGAATGGGGTCCATGGGATCATTGGGATCCATGGCCAGGCACAGGCTCCCGTCAGGAGCCTCCGTCAGAGCCCGGTACCCTGGGAACATCGGGAATATTGGGATCCATGGGAATGGGATCCATGGGATCATTGGGAATGGGATCCATGGGATCCATGGCCAGGCACAGGCTCCCATCTGGAGCCTCCATCAGAGCCTGGTACCCTGGGAATGGGAACATCGGGAATATTGGGAATGGGATCAGGGGGATAGATAGGATCCATGGGATCATTGGGATCCATGGGAATGGGGTCCATGGGAATGGGATCCATGGGATCATTGGGAATGGGATCCATGGCCCGGCACAGGCTCCCGTCAGGAGCCTCCGTCAGAGTCCGGTACCCTGGGAACATCGGGAATATTGGGATCCGTGGGATCATTGGGGATGAGATAATTGGGAATGGGATCCATGGGAATGGAAATGGGATCCATGGGAATGGGGATGGAATCCATGGGAATGGGACCAATGGGAATGGGAATGGGAATGGGATCAATGGGAATGGGGGAGCCCCAGTCATGGAATGCTTGGGATGGGATTTGTGGATCTTGGATCCCATCCCAATCCCAGCGTGATCCAAGCCCATCCCTGCACATTCCCAGGGATCCGGGGGCAGCCGCAGCTTCCCTGGGAATTCCAGAGGCACCGGGAGCTCTGGAATTCCCTGATCCCGAATCCCCCTCACCTCCCTCTGGAATTGGCCCCACCCCCTCCATTCCCAACAAATCCAACCCCCTCCATTCCCATGGATCCATCCCTCCATTCCCATGGATCCATCCCTCCATTCCCATGGATCCATCCCTCCATTCCCATGGATCCATCCCTCCATTCCCATGGATCCATCCCCTCCATTCCCATGGATCCAACCCCTCCATTCCCATGGATCCATACCCCTCCATTCCCATGGATCCATCCCCTCCATTCCCATGGATCCATCCTCCCCATCCCATGGATCCATAACCTCCATCCCAAGCATCCATCCCTCCATCCTCAAGGCATCCAAATCCCTTCCATCCCATGGAATCCATCCCTCCCATTCCCATGGATCCCCCTCCATTCCCAAGGTCCATCCCTCCATTCCCATGGATCCATCCTCTCCATTCCCACTGATCCATTCCCATGGATCCATCCCTCCATTCCCCATGATCCAACTCCTCCATTCCCATGGATCCCACCCCCTCCATTCCATGGATCCAATCCCTCCATTCCCAACAAATCCCCCAAACCCCTCCATCCCATGGATCCATTCCATGGATCCATCCCTCCATTCCCATGATCCATCCGCCTCCATTCCCATGGATCCATTCCATGGATCCACCCCTCCATTACCCTGGATCCAACCCTCCTTTCCATGGTCCATCCCTCCATTCCATGGATCCAACCCCTCCATTCCCAAACCCAATCCACCCCTCCATTCCCATGGATCCAATCCCTTCTCATTCCCCATGGACCAACCCCTCCATTCCAAACATGCGATCCATCCCTCCATTCCCATGGATCCAACCCCTCCATTCCATTGGATCCATCCTCCATCCCATGATTCCAACCCTTCCATTCCATGGATCGCATCCTCCTCCCATTCCCATGGATCCCAATTCCATCCCGAGTCCTTCCCCCATTCCCATGGATCCACACCCCTTCCTACCATGGATCCATCCCTCCATTCCCATGGATCCATCCCCTCCATTCCCATGGATCCATTCCCATGGATCCATCCCCTCCATTCCCATGGATCCATCCCCTCCATTCCCATGGATCCATTCCCATGGATCCATCCCTCCATTCCCACGGATCCAACCCCACCCATTCCCACGGAATTCCCGGCGGATCCGCACCCACGATGTTGGGATGCTGCAGCTTCCGGAGTTTCTGGGCCTCCTCCCGGAGTCTCCGTTGGAAGAGGCTCCGCTGGCTCTGGGAGCAGCCGGAGTTGATTTTCTTCACGGCCCAGGGGGATCGGGGCAGCCCCCGCGGGGACCTGCCCGGGAAAAACCTCTGGAATTCCCGTGGAAAACCGGGAATTCCCGAGGGAATCCACGGGGGAAATCCGGGAAAGGGTCAGATCTGCCCTGGGATGGGAACGGTCCCAGTTTTCCCCCATGGAATTTTTTGGGAAAGGGGGATTTCGATCTGCTCCCGTTCCCGGGTGGGGCTGAGGAGGGGAAGGGATGGCCCCGAATCCCGGAATTCCCAGGAATGGAGCCCACATCCAGGAATTCCAGCCAGGGAAAGGGTTATCCCAAGGAAAATGGAGCCCGAATCCCGGAATTCCAGCCAGGGAAAGGGTTATCCCAAGGAAAATGGAGCCCAAATCCCGGAATTCCAGCCAGGGAAAAGGTTATCCCAAAAAAAAAATGGAGCCCAAATCCCAGAATTCCAGCCTGGAAAGGTTGATGGATTATCCCAGGAATGGCCCCAAATCCCGAAATTCCACTCAGGGCAGGGTTATCCCAAAATAATGGAGCCCAAATCCCTGAATTCCTGGGATCAGATCCCAAATCCCTGAATTCCAGCCCGGGAAAGGCAGATGGGTGAATCCCAAAATAATGGACCCCCAAATCCCAGAATTCCACCTGGGAAAGGGTTATCCCAAATCCCAGAATTCCAGACATGGCTTACCCCAAAATAATGGAGCCCAAATCCCGGAATTCCCAGGAACGGCCCCGAATTCCCAAATTCCCCCCAGGGCAGGGTTATCCCAAACTGCTCCTTCCCAGCTCCGCAAATCCCAAACCCCTCCTCGGCTTTGATCCGTGGGCAGGAAAACCGGGATCATCCCATCCCGAGCTCCTTCCCGGGGATCCTTTCCCACCCGCTCCGGGATTTCCTGGGATAACAATTCCCAATCCCATTCCCGACCCCATTCCCGGCCCCATTCCCGACCTTTTCATGAGGTACACGCTGACCCCGGTGCCAAATCCCAACTTCTGCATGAAGGGAGAGGCCGGGATGGTCACGGACACGGGGCCGGGATCTGCGGGAAAAATCCGGTGATCCCATGGGAAAATCCCGGTGATCCCATGGGAAAATCCAGCTGGGATCCCAAGGGAAAATCCCAGTGATCCCAAGGGAAAATCCAGCCAGGATCCCAAGGAAAATCCCGGTGATTCAATGGGAAAATCCAGCCAGGATTCCATGGGAAAATCCTACTGGGATCCCATGGGAAAATCCCGATGATCCCATAGGAAAATCCAGCTGGGATCCCACGGGAAAATCCCGGTGATCCCATGGGAAAATCTAGCCAGGTTCCTATGGGAAAATCCCGGTGATCCCACAGGAAAATCCAGCTGGGATCCCACGGGAAAATCCCAGTGATTCCATGGGAAAATCCCAGTGATTGCATGGGAAAATCCCAGTGATTCCAAGGGAAAACCCAGCCAGGATCCCAAGGAAAATCCTGGTGATTCCAAGGGAACATCCCAGTGATCCCATGGGAAAATCCAGCAGGGATCCCACAGGCAAATCCCGGTGATCCAATGGGAAAATCCCGGTGATCCCACAGGAAAATCCCAGCGATCCCATGGGAAAATCCCACTGATCCCATGGGAAAATCCAGCCAGGATCCCATGGGAAAATCCAGCCAGGATCCCAGGGGAAAATCCCACTGGGATCCCACAGGAAAATCCCAGTGATCCCATGGGAAAATCCCACTGATCCCATGGGAAAATCCAGCCAGGATCCTATGGGAAAATCCAAGTGATCCCATGGGAGAATCCCAGTGATTCCAAGGGAAAACCCAGCCAGGATCCCAAGGAAAATCCCGGTGATTCCAAGGGAGAATCCCGGTGATCCCACGGGGTGGCCTTGGCAGAGCCGGGAATCGCTGGAATTCCTTCCCAAAGCATTCCAGGATTCCCGCCGGATGCTCCCATCCCGATCCACATTCCCGATTCAGATTTCATGGAAAGCTCCTCCCAACCCCCCCCCCCACCCCCTTTTTTATCCCAATGTTTTCCCAAATTCCCTGGGCTGGGAAACTGGGATGGGAAACTGATCCCGGGAATTTCCCACCTGGATTTGCTCAGGAATAAAACCGGGAAGAGGAAGAGGAAGGAGGAGGAAGGGGGAGGGTCTGGCTCAGTTTTCCAGGGAATCCATGGAATTTCCCCATCCCTGGAATTGTCCCAGGCAAGGTTAGGCAGGGCTGGGAGCAGCCTCTGGAATTCATCCCGGAGATCCCTGCCAGGCCCTTCCCGCCCCGTCCCATTCCGGGATTCCTGGTTCGGAATCAGGGAATTCCCCCCTGGAAAAGCCCCTGGGGTCGCCGGGATTCCCGCTGGGAATATCCCGGGATCATCCCGGGGTTCCTCACCCGCTTTGTCCTTGCGGGACGAGGGCGTCGGGGACTGGAAGGCGTCCATGGAGCCGATCCCGATCCCGATCCCGATCCTGAGGGGCACGAGGGGATGCGGAGGGATCCCAATGGAATTGGGGGAGCCTGGATTTGGGAATTGGGGGGGTCTGGATTTGGGAATTGGGGGATTCTGGATTTGGGAATTGGGGGATTCCAGGTTTGGGAATTGGGGATTCCAGGATTTGGGAATTTGGGGGATCCTGGATTTGGGAATTGGGGAATTCTGGATTTGGGAATTGGGGATTCCTGGATTTGGGAATTTGGGAGAGTCTGGATTTGGGAATTGGGGGATTCTGGATTTGGGAATTGGGGGATTCCAGGTTTGGGAATTGGGGATTCCAGTATTTGGGAATTTCGGGGATCCTGGATTTGGGAATTGGGGGGGTCTGGATTTGGGAATTGGGGATTCCTGGATTTGGGAATTGGGGGATTCTGGGATTTGGGGGATCCTGGATTTGGGAATTGGGGGATCCTGGATTTGGGAATTGGGGATTCCTGGATTTGGGAATTTGGGAGACCCTGGATTTGGGAATTGGGGGGGTCTGGATTTGGGAATTGGGGATTCCTGGATTTGGGAATTGGGGAGGGTCCTGGATTTGGGAAATCCTGGATTTGGGAATTTGGGAGATCCTGGATTTGGGAATTTGGGAGATCCTGGATTTGGGAATTGGGGATTCCTGGATTTGGGAATTGGGAGAGCCTGGATTTGGGAATTGGGGATTCCTGGATTTGGGAATTGGGGGACCCCAGGTTTGGGGAATTGGGGGACCCTGGATTTGGGAATTGGGGGATCCTGGATTTGGGAATTGGGGGTCCCAGGTTGGGAAACTGAGGAAATGTGGGGGGGTCTGAGATTTGGGATTTGAGGGGTCCTGGATTGGGGAATTGGGAGTCCCTAAATTGGGGAATTTGGGGGTCCCTGGGGGGGGAATTGAGGAATTGGGGGATCCTGGATTGGGAACTGGGGGGGTCCTGGATTTGGGAATTGGGGACGGTCCCAGGTTTGGGAATTGGGGGGTCCGAGATTGGAGGGAATCAAAATCGGAAGAGGATGGAGGAGGAGGAGGAGGAGGAGGATCCCAGTTTTGGGAAGGGAAAGAGGGGGAATCCCAGATTCGGGAATTGGGGACGGTCCCGGGTCGGGGGGGGGAGATCCCAGCTCAGGGAATGGGGGATCCAAGGCTGGGGAGGTTCCCAGATTCGGGAATTGTGGAGCGGGGTGGGAGGGATTCGGGATTGGGGGGGGGGGGGGATCCCAGATCGGGGGTGGGGGTCCCAGGTTGGGATATCCCAGATTCGGGAATTGGGGAGAATTCCCAGCTCCGGGGGGGATCCCAGGAAGAGCCCCCGGTCCCACCTCGGCCGATCCCAGGGAATTCCCGGCTCCTTTTCCCGCTCCCGGTTCCGATCCCGGCTCCGATCCCAGGGAATTCCCGGCTCCTTTTCCCGCTCCCGGTTCCGATCCCCGTTCCGATCCCAGGGAATTCCGGGCTCCTTTTCCCGCTCCTGGTTCCGATCCCAGAGAATTCCCGGCTCCTTTCTCCGATCCCGGTTCCGCTCCCGGCTCCGATCCCAGGGAATTCCCGGCTCCTTTCCCCGCTCCCGGCTCCGATCCCGGTTCCGATCGCGGTTCCGCTCCCGGCTCCGATCCCAGGGAATTCCCGGTTCCTTTCCCCTATCCCGGCTCCGATCCGCGGCAATTCCCGGCTCCGCTCCCGGCTCCGATTCCCGGGAATTCCCGGTTCCTTTTCCCGCCTTTTCCGGCCGTTACCGCGCGCGCCGCTTTCGAATCCCGCGCGCGCGCGCGCGCCGGCCCCGCCCCTTCCTGGGGGCGTGGCCAAAACACCAAACATGGCGATGGAGGGCGGGCGGTGGGCGTGGCCAGAGCAGGGGGCGTGGCCATAGCCCATATATGGAAGTGGGTGGGGACGTGGGGCGTGGTCAATGAGGGGGCTGGCCATGGCGGGTGGGTCGTGGCCTGGGGAGATCCCGGGGAGCCCAAAAGGGGGAATTGGGGCGCCCCAAAAACCCAATTGGGGGGGATTTTGGGGATTTGGGGGGGATTTAGGGGGGATTTGGGGATTGGGGGGCTGGGCTGGGGTTCGTAAGGGTTTGAGAGGGGGCGCTGTAGGGTCCCTGGAACCCCCAAAACCCCATAAATCCCAGAAATCCCCATGAACCCCCAAAAATCCCATAAACCCCATAAATATCCATAAACCCCATAAATATCCATAAATCCCATAAATATCCATAAATCCCTATAAATCACCATAAATCCCCATAAATCCCAATAAATTCCCATAAATTCCCATAAACCCCATAAACCCCATAAATATCCATAAATTCCCATAAATATCCATAAATTCCTATAAATTCCCATAAATTCCCATAAATCCCTATAAACCCCCATAAAATCCCATAAGTCCCAATAAATCCCCATTATTCCCCATAAATCCCCATAAAATCCCATAAATCCCCATAAACCCCCATACATTCCTATAAATCCCCATAAATATCCATAAATCCCATATGTCCCAATGAATCCCATAAAGCCCATAAATCCCCATAAATCCCATAAACCCCATGAATTCCCATAAACTCCCATTAATCCCCATAAATCCCCATAAAATCCCATAAATATCCACAAATTCCCATAAATCCCCATAATTCCCTATAAACCCCCATAAAATCCCATAAATCCCATAAAATCCCATAAATCCCATAAAACCCCATAAGCGCCCATCGCTCTTTGCCCCACACGGAGAAGAACAAAATCCTTTATTTCTCTTGGGATGATCCCAATCCCAATCCCAATCCCGGGGATCCGGGGCTGGGATGAGACCCCAACCCCTTTGGGATGGATTTGGGGTCATTCCCTGGTCCCTTTGGGATGGATTTGGGATCACCCCCAACCCTTTGGGATGGATTTGGGGTTTTCCCTATGGCCCCCTCAGGATGGATTTGGGGTCATTCCTTGGCCCTTTTCAGGTGGTTTTGGGGTCACCCTCAGCCCTTTCGGGATGGGTTTGGGGTCATCCCTCAGCCCCTTTTTGGGGTGGATTTTGGGCCATTCCTTGGCCTCTTTGTGATGGATTTGGGATTTTCCCTGTGGCCCTTTTGGGATGGATTTAGGGGCATCCTTTGGGGTGGCTTTGGGATCATTCCTTGACCCTTTTGGGATGCATTTGGGATTTTCCCTTTAGGGATAGATTTGGGATCACCCCTGGCCGTACCGGGGTGGGTTTAGGGTCATCCTTTGGGATGGATTTGGGATTTTCTGCTTTGGGATGGATTTGGGATTTTCCTTATGGGATGCATTTGGGATCTTCCCTTTTGGGATGGATTTGGGGTCGCCCTTTGGGGTCGCCCTTTGGGGTCCCCCTCTGGGGTCCCCCTTTGGGGTCGCCCTCTGGGGTCGCCCTTTGGGGTCGCCCTTTGGGGTCGCCCTTTGGGGTCGGCCTTTGGGGTCGGCCTTTGGGGTCCCCCTTTGGGGTCGCCCTTTGGGGTCGCCCTTTAGGGATGGATTTGGGATCTTCCCTCTTGGGATGGATTTGGGGTCGCCCTTGAGTCGCCACTTTGGGGCAACCCTTGGGTCGCCTTTGGGGTCGGCCTTTGGGGTCGCCCTTTGGGGTCGGCCTTTGGGGTCTCCCTTTGGGGTCCCCGTTTGGGGTCGGCCTCTGGGGTCGCCCTTTGGGGTCGCCCTTTGGGGTCGGCCTTTGGGGTCGCCCTTTGGGGTCGCCCTTTGGGGTCCCCTTTGGGGTCGCCCTTTGGGGTCGGCCTTTGGGGTCGCCCTTTGGGGTCCCCCTTTGGGGTCGGCCTTTGGGGTCCCCCTTTGGGGTCGGCCTTTGGGGTCGCCCTTTGGGGTCAGTCGGTCAGGCAGCGCACTCCGGCGTCCTCGGCGTGGCCGCAGTTGGTGCGGCCCCAGCCGGAGAAGCTGCAGAGCTCCAGGGAATCCTCGCTGCCCGTGCAGGACACGTCGTCCATCCAGATCCGCCCGGAGCCTGCGGACACGCGGACAACCGTCAGCGGCGTCGGGAATGCCGGGAATGCCGTGGGTCTGGACATGATCAGGGAGTCGGGAATGTCTGGAATTCCATGGGTCTGGACATGGACAGTGGGTCTGGAATATCAGGAATTCCATGGATCTGGGCACGATCAGGGGGGTCGGGAATGTCTGGAATTCCATGGATCTGGACACAATCAATCAGGGGGTCGGGAATGTCCGGAATTCCATGGATCTGGATATGGACAGTGGGTCTGGAATATCTGGAATTCCATGGGTCTGGAATATCAGGAATTCCATGGGTCTGGACACAATCAGGGGGGTCGGGAATGTCTGGAATTCCATGGATCTGGACACGAATCAGGCGGGTCGCGGAACCGGGAATTCCATGGATCTGAATGGACAGTGGGTCTGGAATGTCTGGAATTCCATGGATCTGGACATGGACAGCGGGTCTGGAATGTCCAGAATTCCATGGATCTGGACATGGACAGTGGGTCTGGAATATCAGGAATTCCATGGATCTGGACACAATCAGGGGGTCGGGAATGTCTGGAATTCCATGGATTTGGACATGGACAGCAGGTCTGGAATTCCATGGATCTGGACGCAATCAGGGGGTCGGGAATACCGGGAATTCCATGGATCTGGACATGGACAGTGGGTCTGGAATGTCTGGAATTCCATGGATCTGGGCACAATCAGGGGGGTCGGGAATGTCCAGAATTCCATGGATCTGGACATGGACAGTGGGTCTGGAATATCAGGAATTCCATGGATCTGGACACAATCAGGGGGTCTGGAATGTCCGGGAATTCATGGATCTGGACACGATCAGGGGGTCGGGAATACCGGGAATTCCATGGATCTGGACATGGATAGTGGGTCTGGAATGTCCAGAATTCCATGGATCTGGGCACAACCAGGGGGGTCGGGAATGTCCAGAATTCCATGGATCTGGACATGGACAGTGGGTCTGGAATATCAGGAATTCCATGGGTCTGGACACAATCAATCAGGGGGTCTGGAATGTCAGGAATTCCATGGATCTGGACACGATCAGGGGGTCGGGAATGTCTGGAATTCCATGGATCTGGACACAATCAGGGGGTCGGGAATGTCTGGAATTCCATGGATCTGGACACAATCAGGGGGTTGGGAATGTCTGGAATTCCATGGATCTGGACATGGACAGTGGGTCTGGAATGTCTGGAATTCCATGGATCTGGACAGTGGATCAGGGGGTCTGGAATGTCAGGAATTCCATGGATCTGGACACGGACAGCAGGTCTGGAATGTCTGGAATTCCATGGATCTGGGCACAATCAGGGGGGTCGGGAATGTCCAGAATTCCATGGATCTGGACATGGATAGTGGGTCTGGAATATCAGGAATTCCATGGATCTGGATACAATCAATCAGGGGGTCTGGAATGTCAGGAATTCCATGGATCTGGACACGATCAGGGGGTCTGGAATGTCCAGGAATTCCATGGATCTGGACACAATCAGGGGGGTCTGGAATATCAGGAGTTCCATGGATCTGGACACAATCAGGGGGTCGGGAATGTCCGGAATTCCATGGATCAGGACACATTCAGTGATCTGGAATTCCACGGATCTGACACCGTCAGGGGTTTGGGATTCCATGGATCTGGACACAGTCAGGGGGTCAGGAAGATCCGGAATTCCATGGATACAGACACGGTGAGAGGGTTGGGAATATTGGGAATTCCATGGATCTGGACATGGACGGGGGCTCAGGAATGTCTGGAATTCCATGGATCCGGACACAGTGAGAGGGTCTGGAGTATCTGGAATATCCATGGATGCAGACACAGTCAGGGAGTCGGGAATATCCAAAATATCCATGGATTCGACACAGTCAGGGATTTGGGAATTCCATGGATCCAGACACGGTCAGGAGCTCCCTCAGGATGGATCCCATTCCGTATCCCAGATTCCGTATCCCGTTGTTCCCACCTTGTCCAAAGCGCGCCATGCGGAAGGTGTTGGCCCCATTCCCAGATCCCATTCCCATTCCCATTGTTCCCACCTTGTCCGAAGTGGGCCATGGGAAGGTGTCGGCGGTGCCACCGTGCCATTCCCATCCCATTCCCAGATCCCAATCCCAGATCCCATTCCCTGGATCCCATTCCCAGATCTGATTGCCAACCCCAGATCCCATTCCCTGGATCCCATTCCCATTCCCAATCCCAGATCCCATTCCCAGATCCCATCCCCATATCCCACCGTTCCCACCTTGTCCGAAGGTTTTTCACCTTCGCGCCATGCAGAAGGTGTCGGCACCCTTCCCAGATCCCAGATCCCATTCCCAGATCCCATTCCCAATCCCAGATCCCATTCCCAGATCCCATTCCCGATCCCATATCCCATTGTTCCCACCTTGTCTGAAGCGCGCCATGCGGAAGGTGTCGGCGGTGCCACCGTGCCATTCCCATCCCATTCCCAGATCCCATTCCCAATCCCAGATCCCATTCCCAGATCCCATTTCCTGAATCCCATTCCCAGATCCCATTCCCATTCCCAGATCCCATTCCCAATCCCATTCCCATTCCCAATCCCGAATCCCATTGTTCCCACCTTGTCCGAAGCGCGCCATGCGGAAGGTGTAGGCACCATTCCCAATCCCATTCCCAGATCCCATTCCCAATCCCGCCGTTCCCACCTTGTCCGAAGCGCGCCATGCAGAAGGTGTCGGCACCATTCCCAGATCCCATTCCCATTCCCAATCCCATTGTTCCCACCTTGTCCGAAGCGCGCCATGCGGAAGGTGTCGGCACCATTCCCATTCCCATTCCCATTCCCATTCCCAGCCAGATCCCATTCCCATTCCCATTCCCATTCCCATTGTTCCCACCTTGTCCGAAGCGCACCATGCGGAAGGTGTCGGCACCATTCCCATTCCCAGATCCCAATCCCAGATCCCAGATCCCATTCCCATTCCCAATCCCATTCCCATTCCCAATCCCGGATCCCGCCGTTCCCACCTTGTCCGAAGCGCGCCATGCGGAAGGTGCCGGCACCATTCCCAATCCCATTCCCAGATTCCCATTCCCAATCCCTTGTTCCCACCTTGTCCGAAGCGCGCCATGCGGAAGGTGTCGGCACCATTCCCATTCCCATTCCCAATCCCATTCCCAATCCCATATCCCATTGTTCCCACCTTGTCCGAAGCGCGCCATGCGGAAGGTGTCGTCACCATTCCCATTCCCATTCCCAGATCCCATTCCCAATCCCGGATCCCATTGTTCCCACCTTGTCTGAAGCGCGCCATGCGGAAGGTGTCGGCACCATTCCCATTCCCAGATCCCATTCCCAATTCCCAATCCCGCCGTTCCCACCTTGTCCGAAGCGCGCCATGCGGAAGGTGTCGGCGGCTCCGCGGAAGCCCAGCATGCGGCAGGCCACGTCGCCGTCGCGGGCGTCCCAGCCGTCGTCGCACACGGAGCCCCAGCGGCGCTCGTGGAAGATCTCCAGGCGCCCCTCGTGCGGCCCCGAGCCGTTCACCAGCCGCACCGCGCCCTCCCACGGAGCGGCTGCCGCCGGAACGCCGCCGGAACGACCACGCGCCATGGAAAAGACGGGGGGTGGGGGAGGGACATCTCCGATGGATGGCGGCAGCCGTGGTGACGGCGTAAATGGTGACGTCATCCACGGTGACGTCATCCATGGCGTCGTCGCCAATGGGTGGTGACATCATCCATGGTGGCATCATCCATGGTGACGTCATCCATGGTGACGTCATCCATGGTGACGTCATCCATGGTGTCATCATCCCACCCATGGTGACATCATCCATGGTGACATCATCCATGATGGCATCATCCATGGTGACATCTCCAGTGGATGGTGACATCATCCATGGTGACATCATCCCACCCATGGTGACATCATCCATGGTGACATCATCCATGATGGCATCATCCATGATGACATCATCCATGGTGACACCATCCATGGTGGCATCTCCAGTGGATGGTGACCTCAACCATGGTGACATCATCCCACCCATGGTGATGTCATCCATGGTGACATCATCCATGGTGACGTCATCCACGGCATCGTCTCCAATGGATGGTGACGTCATCCATGGTGGCATCATCCATGGTGACATCTCCAGTGGATGGTGACATCATCCATGATGGCATCATCCGTGGTGACGTCATCCATGGTGACGTCATCCCATGGTGTCATCTCCAGGGATGGTTACGTCATGCATGGTGGTATCATCCTTGGTGACATCATCCATGGTGATGTCATCCATGGTGACGTCATCCCATGGTGATATCATCCCACCCATGGTGACGTCATCCCATGGTGACATCTCCAGGGATGGTGGTATCTCCAATGGATGGTGATGTCATCCGTGGTGACGTCATCCCATGGTGACGTCATCCCATGGCGACATCTCCAGGGATGGTTACGTCATCCGTGGTGACGTCATCCATGGTGGTATCATCTGTGGTGACATCAGCCACAGTAGCATCTCCAATGGATGGTGACATCATCCATGGTGACGTCATCCATGGTGACATCATCCATGGTGACATCATCCGTGGTGACATCTCCAATGGATGGTGACATTATCCATGGTGACGTCATCTATGGTTACGTCATCCATGGTGACATCTCCAATGGATGGTGGCATCCATGGTGACATCCCTGGAGCTGTAGGAGGGATGTTCCTGGGATTCCATGGGGAATGCCCCCAAGCTGGGATGTCCCCAAGGAGTGATATCCCTGAGATTCCATAGGGAATGTCCCCAGACCGGAATGTCCCCAGGTTGGGATGTCCCTGAGATTCCAGGGAATGTCCCCAGGCCGGGATGTCCCTGGAATTCCAGGGAATGTCCCCAAGCTGGGATGTCCCTGGGATTCCATGGAATGTCCCCAAGCTGGGATGTCCCTGGAATTCCAGGGAATGTCCCCAAGCTGGGATGTCCCTGGAATTCCAGGGAATGTCCCCAAGCTGGGATGTCCCCAAGGAGGGATATCCCTGAGATTCCGTAGGGAATGTCCCCAGACCGGAATGTCCCCAAGCTGGGATGTCCCTGGGATTCCATGGAATGTCCCCAGGCTGGGATATCCCTGGGATTCCATAGGGAATGTCCCCAAGCCGGCATGTCCCTGGGATTCCATAGAATGTCCCCAGGCCGGGAATATCCCTGGGATTCCATGGGGAATGTCCCCAGGCCGGGATGTCCCTGGGATTCCACGGAATGTCCCCAGGCTGGGATGTCCCTGGGATTCCATGGAATGTCCCCAAGCTAGGATGTCCCTGGGATTCCATGGAATGTCCCCAGGCCGGGATATCCCTGGGATTCCATGGAATGTCCCCAGGCTGGGATGTCCCTGGGATTCCATGGAATGTCCCCAGGCCGGGATATCCCTGGGATTCCATGGGGAATGTCCCCAGGCCGGGCTGTCCCTGGGATTCCATGGAATGTCCCCAGGCCAGGATGTCCCTGGGATTCCATGGAATGTCCCCAAGCTGGGATGTCCCTGGGATTCCATGGAATGTCCCCAAGCTGGGATATCCCTGGGATTCCATAGGCAATGTCCCCAAGCTGGGATGTCCCTGGGATTCCATGGAATGTCCCCAGGCTGGGATGTCCCTGGGATTCCAGGGAATGTCCCCAGGCCGGGATATCCGGACGCGTGTCCCAGGCCTGCCGGCCACCACCAGCATTCCCAACCTCTTCCCTCCGCCATTCCCGCTCCGTTCCCATTCCCACCTCCCCCCCCCCCCGGCAGGAAAACCCCGGGATGGAATTCCCAGCAGCCTCCCCGCATCCCGAATCTCCCCCCTCCGGAATTCCCAAATCCAGGAGCTCACCGGTGCCGCCAGCGCTGCCTCGGTCCCCCTTGTCCCCTTTGTCCCCTTTGTCCCCTTTGTCCCCCTTGGGGCCGCGGTCACCTGGGGAGAAAGAGCCGGAATTGTTGGGATTGCCCATCCCTGATCCGCAGGGATCCGGGAATCCCGGGAATCCTGCGGGAATTCGGGAAGACGGGAGGCTGGGGGAGCCGGAATTCCCGACTGCGGATCCCGTAAAGGCACCAAAAAACCTTGGATTTGGGGGTGAAATTCCTGATTTGGGGGTGAAAATCCCAAATAATGATTTAATATCCCATTAATGATTTAATATCGTAATAATTATTTAATATCTCATTAATGATTTATTATCACAAATAATGATTTAATATCCCAATAATGATTGAATTTCTCATTAATGATTTAATATCCCAATAATGAATTAATATCCCAAATAACAATTTAGTATCCCATTAATGATTTAATATCCCATTAATGATTTAATATCCCATTAATGATTTAATATTGTAATAATTATTTAATATCCCAATAACGATTTATTATGGCAAATAACGAATTAATATCCCAAAAATGATTCAATATCCCAATAATTATTTGATATCCCAATAACGATTTAATATCCCAAATAATCATTTAATATCCCAAATAATAATTTAATATCCCAAAAATTATTTAATTTCCCATTAATGATTTAATACCCCAAAAATGATTTAATATCCCAATAACGATTTATTATCCCAAGTAATGAATTAATATCCCAAATAATAATTTAATATCCCAAGTAATGATTTAATATTCCAATAATGATTTAATTTCTCATTAATGATTTAATATCCCAATAATGATTTAATATCCAAAATAACGAATTAATATCCCAAATAAGGATATAATATCCCAAATAATGAATTAATATCCCAATAATTATTTAATATCCCAAAAATGATTTAATTTGCCATTGATGATTTAATATCCCAAAAATTATTTAATATCCCAATAATGGTTTAATATCCCAAATAATGATTTAATATCCTAAACAACTAATTAATATCCGAAATAATTATTTGATATCCCAAAAATTATTTAATGTCCCAATAATGATTTAATACTCAAATAACAATTTAATATCCCAAGAATTATTTAATATCCCCAAAATGATTGACTATCCCAATAATGATTTAATATCCCATTAATGATTTAATATCCCAAAAAAATAATTAATATCCCAAATAATTATTTAATAACCCAAAAATGATTTAATATCTCAATAATGATTTAATATCCCAAATAATTATTTAATATTCCAATAATGATTTAATTTCTCATTAATGATTTAATATCGCAATAATTATTTAATATCCCAATAACAATTTATTATCCCAAATAACGAATTAGTATCCCGAATAATTCTTTAATATCCCAATAATTATTTAATATCCCAATAATAGTTCAGTATCCCAAATAACGATTTAATATCCCAATAATTATTTAATATTCCAATAACGATTTAATATCCCAATAATGATTTAATTTCTCATTAATTTTTTAATATCCCAATCATTATTTAATATCCCAATAATGGTTTAATATCCCAAATAATGATTTAATATCCCAAACAAATAATTAATATCCCAATAATGATTTAATATCCCAAAAATGATTTAATTTCCCATTAATAATTTAATATTCCATTAATTATTTAATATCCCGAATAATTATTTAATATCCCAATAATGATTTAATATCCCAATAATAATTTAATATCCCAATAATAATTTAATATCCCATTAATAATTTAATATCCCATTAATGAAGGCTCCGTCCTTCCTTGCCTCTCCTGGAGTTTCCTCCTCCCTCATTCCCGGTTTTCCAGGCCCTGAGCGGGGCCGGGGGCTGGGATTTGCTGATCCCGGCCTGGCTGAGCCCGGCCTAATCCCAAGGGAAGCCCCGAAATCCGGGATGAGGGAAAACATCGGATACGAAACAATCCCAAAAAAAAGCAGAGCCGGGCAGGAAATTCCCGCCCGTTCCCTGGGAGGCTCCGGGAGAGCGGGATCCCGTGGGATGAGGGAAGAGCCCGGAGCTGATGGGATCCAGATGGGAATTCCCGGGAATGGGGCCAGGGATGCTGATCCCGGCCCGGGATGTGGAGCAGCCCTGGAAAACGGGATTGGGAAGGAAAAATCATGGATTTGGTGGGTTCGATCCCAAAATGGGGGTGAAAGGTTGGGATGATCCGGGAAGAGGCCTCGTCCCGGGATGATCCCAAAGTTTGGGCAGCTGGAAAAGGGGGAATGTCCCGCTCAGGTGAGGCCCCACCTGCGGAGCGGCTCCGGGATCCCGACTCCGGAGGGAGAAATTCCAGAGGATTCTCCCATGGAGCTGCTCCGAGGGCTGGGAGAGCTGGGAATGTCCAAGGAAAGGTTGGATGGGATTGGAGGAACTTGGGATAGGGGGATGGGATTGAAGGTCCATGGATCCCACCCGAACCATCCCGGGATTCTGGGATCAAGGACACTCCGGATCCATCCCGAGGGATTTTGATGGAATTTGGGGGTGGCAAAGGGAAGGGAGACCCTTCCCGGAGTCCTGAATTCCCAGTGAATCCCCTGGATCCCAAAATTCCTTATCAAGGAAGAGCTGGGGAACGGATGGATCCAATCCCAGGCTGGGAGAGCTGGGAATGTCCAGCTGGATCAGGGAAGGACCCAGGGAATCCTCGGAGCCTTTTCCGGAGGGAAAGGAGAGCTGGGATTTGGGAAAGGGCTGGAAGGAGCCAGGGAATGGCTTCCCAGTGGGAAAGGGGAGCTTGGGGTGGGATGTTGGGAAGGAATTCCAGTCTGGGAGGGTGGGGAGGGGCTGGGCTGGAATTCCCAGAGAATCCCTGGCAGTGTCCAAGGAAAGGCTGGAACACCCTGGGATTGGGGAATGTGGAAGAGAATTCCCGTCCCTGCAGCATCCCCAGATCCCAAATTTATCCCAGTTCCCGTCACCTCCCCGAGAGCAGCAACAATCCGGGAATCCCGGAATGGTTCGGATGGGAAGGGACCTTAAATCCCATCCCAATCCCCTCCCATCCCATGGATCCCATCCCAATCCCATCCCATGGATCCCATCCCAATCCCATCCCATCCCATCCCATCCCAATCCCAATCCCAATCCCAATCCCAATCCCAATCCCAATCCCATCCCAATCCCAATCCCAATCCCATCCCAATCCCATCCTATCCCATCCTATCCCATCCCATCCCAATCCCAATTCCATCCCATCCCTGACATTCCCACGATCCCAGGCTGCTCCAGCCTTTCCTTGGACACTCCCAGGGATCCAGGGATTCTCTGGGAATCTCCTCTTTCTCTTTCTTTCCCCCTTTTCCCATCTTTCCTCTCATCCCAGGAGTTTCCTGGTGGGAATTCTTGGTGACTTCAGCTCCCCGAGGTTTTGGGGCTGGAAAAGATCCCAAAAATGGGATCAGATTCCCTGAGATCCTGGAGGGATCCTCGGGGCTGGGATAGAATCTGGGAATTCGGGAGAAGCTTTTCCCGGTCCGTCCTGTCCGGAGCCTTTCCCAACAACCTCCAAAGTGGGATTTTCCCATCCCTTTTCCCAGTTATTTTTTGGGATCGTGCACAGAATTCCGGCCCAGACACAGTGGCGGAGACCCTCGGCTCCTCCCATGGATCAGCAGGGATTGAAGGATCCCCAAAATCCCGGAAAAACCCTGGAAAAATCCCCAGGCGATTCCACCAATCCCCATTTTCCCCCGGCGCAATCGGGTTCTGCCTCCAGGAACATTCCCAAAAACTCCTCCCTGGGATATTCCCGAAGGAATTTTCTCTTCTCCCACTGAATCCATCCCGAAATCACCGACCCCACCTTGGATTTTCCCTCCTGAGGGTATTCCCAGCACGACCTTTTCCATGGAAAAGTGGGGGGGGGGGATGGACAGACCTGTCCTCGCTTCCCAGGAAAATTTTTCCCATTGGGAAACGAGGAAAAAAAAAACTCCTTCATTGGAGTCATTTTGAGGGAAAATCCATTGGGAATGGGAAAACTCCAACAAGGAAAAGGACTTGGGAAGAGGCCGCTCCTCCTCCAGGTCGGAGCAGCTCCGGGAGAGGCTTAAACCTGGGATTTTCCGTGAAAAATCCCATGGAATTTTTCCCTTCCCCTTGGGAATGGGGGCTCCTCCGCGCCCAAACCCCGCCAGTCCAGGATTCCTGGGGTGCAATTCCAGGGAAACCGAGGGCTCGGAATGAAGTCCTTGGAGAAGGGCAGGAAAATTCCTGCGGAAATCCGGGATTTAAGGCAAAGCCTGGCTTTGGATCCGTGCCCGGCCCCGGGTCTGTTTCCCATAAATTCCAGAGAATCCCATAAACTGCCCGAAGGCTGCCGGAGGGGCCGGATTTTCCTTGGAAAAGGGATTGGATGAACCCCCCGTGTCCGACATTCCCGATGTCCGGGGCGGGGGGAACGGGGATGGATTTTGGGGGGAACCCTTGGAGTGACCCCATCCTGGAATGCGGACGGGATCTGGGAATGGCTTGGAGGTTTTCATGGAATTGCTGAGGTTGGGAAAGCCCTCGGAGCCCCCATTCCCGAGGGATCGGAATCCGTGGGGACGCGGCGTTTGGGGACGCGGATCTGGGCTGGGAATGGTTGGACTCGGAGAGCTTTTCCAACCTCAGCAATTCCAGGATTCTTTGCAGAGCTGGGAGAATCCCAACCCGACCTGCCCGGGATTTTTGGGATCGTTTTCTGGATTTAAGGAGCTCCCGGCACGAGTGAGAAAATCCCGGTGTTCCCGGTGCTCCGGGGGTGTATCCAGGGGTTTTTCCGACCTCCTGGAGCAACTTGGGATAGCGGAAGGTGGGGAAGGGCTTGGAATTTAAGGATCTTTAAGGTCCCATTCCAATCCCAAAGCCAAAGCCAAATCCAAATCCAAATCCAAATCCAATCTCAATCCAAATCCAAATCCAGTCCCAGTCCCAGTCCCAAACCCAAATTCAAATCCAAATCCAAATCCAAATCCAAATCCTATCCCAATCCCTAATCCCAAACCCAAATCCAAACCCAATCCCAAATCCAAATCCTATCCCAATCCCTAAACCCAATCCCAAATCCAAATCCAAATCCAAATCCAAACCCAATCCCAATCCAAATCCAAACCCAAACCCAATCCCAAATCCAAATCCAAATCCAAATCCAATTCCAAATCCAATTCCAAATCCAAATCCAAACCCAATCCCAATCCCAATCCCAATCCCAAACTCCTCCAAGCTTCCGTTCCCTCCAACTCCCAGCTTTTCCCGGGGTGTTTTCCCTCCCTGTGCCCCCAGCAGGAATTCTGAGGCATTTTTTGGGATTGTCGATCCCGGTTTTGGTCCCAGCTCGGAATTCCCCGTGCCAGGTGTCCCGGGACAGCCGTGTCCCGAGAAATCCCAACTTCCCCCTCCCATGGATTTCCCGGGTGTGGGAAGATGGGAAACCACAGAGAGCCGGGAATGTCCCAGAAAACAACCGGGAGATGATTCCCAAATCCCGAATCCTGGAGCCAGGAACACCCCAGAAAACAATCAGGAGATGATTCCTGAATCCCAGCCGGAGCCAGGAATGTCCCAGAAAACAACCGGGAGATGATTCCTGAATTCCGGAGACAGGAATGCCCAGGAAAACCATCAGGAGATGATTCCCGAATCCCGGAGCCAGGAACACCCCAGAAAGCCACCAGGAGATGATTCCTGAATCCCAAATCCCAGAGCCAGGAACATCCCAGAAAACCACCGGGAGATGATTCCCGAATCCCGGAGCCAAGAACACCCCAGAAAACAACCAGGAGATGAATCCCGAATCCCAAATCCCAGAGTCAGGAATGCCCCAGAAACCACCGGGAGATGATTCCCAAATCCCAGCTGGAGCCAGGAACATCCCAGAAAACAACCAGGAGATGATTCCGGAATCCTGGAGCCAGGAATGCCTCAGAAAACAATCAGGAGATTCCTGAATCCCGGCCAGAGACAGGAATGTCCCAGAAAACAATGGGGAGATGATTCCTGAATCCTGAATCCTGGAGCCAGGAACGTCCCAGAAAATAACCGGGAGATGAATCCCGAATCCCAAATCCCGGAGTCGGGAATGACCCAGAAACCACTGGGAGATGATTCCCAAATCCCGGCTAGAGCCAGGAACATCCCAGAAAACAACCAGGAGATGATTCCGGATTTCTGGAGACAGGAACGCCTCAGAAAACAATCAGGAGATGATTCCTGAATCCCAGCCAGAGCCAGGAACATCCCAGAATCCAACAGGAGATGATTCCCAAATCCTGGAGCTGGCAATGTCCCAGAAAACCACCAGGAGATGATTCCCGAATCCTGGAGCCAGGAACATCCCAGAAAACCATCAGGAGATGATTCCCGAATCCCGGAGCCAAGAACATCCCTGAAAACAACCAGGAGATGAATCTCGAATCCCAAATCCTGGAGTCAGGAATGCCCCAGAAACCACTGGGAGATGATTCCCAAATCCCAGCTGGAGCCAGGAACATCCCAGAAAACAACCAGGAGATGATTCCTGAATCCCGGCTGAAGCCAGGAACATCCCAGAATCCAACAGGAGATGATTCCCAAATCCTGGAGCTGGCAATGTCCCAGAAAACCACCAGGAGATGATTCCCGAATCCTGGAGCCAGGAACATCCCAGAAAACCATCAGGAGATGATTCCCGAATCCCGGAGCCAAGAACATCCCTGAAAACAACCAGGAGATGAATCTCGAATCCCAAATCCTGGAGTCAGGAATGCCCCAGAAACCACTGGGAGATGATTCCCAAATCCCAGCTGGAGCCAGGAACATCCCAGAAAACAACCAGGAGATGATTCCTGAATCCCGGCTGAAGCCAGGAACATCCCAGAATCCAACAGGAGATGATTCCCAAATCCTGGAGCTGGCAATGTCCCAGAAAACCACCAGGAGATGATTCCCGAATCCTGGAGCCAGGAACATCCCAGAAAACAGCCAAGAAATGATTCCTGAATCCTGACTGGAGCTAGGAATGTCCCAGAAAACAACCAGGAGATGATTCCTGAATCCCGAATCCTGGAGCCAGGAACATCCCAGAAAACAGCCAGGAAATGATTCCCAAATCCCGGAGCCAGGAACACCCCAGAAAACAACTGGGAGATGAATCCCAAATCCCAAATCCCAGATTCAGGAATGCCCCAGAAACCACCGGGAGATGATTCCCAAATCCCAGCTGGAGCCAGGAACATCCTAGAAAACCACAGGGAGATGATTCCCAAATCCCGGAGCCAGGAACACCTCAGAAAACAACCAGGAGATGATTCCAAAATCCCAAATCCTGGAGCCAGGAATGTCCCAGAAAACAACGGGGAGATGATTCCCAAATCCCAGTCCAGGAGGTCCTCATGGAGCCCCATGGAATGGGAAGAGATCCCAAATCCGTCCCCTCCGAGCCCGGCCCTCTCCACCGCTGTTCCCAAGTGGAACGGGGTCGGTGCAGGGATTTTTGGGATTCCCGTTCCTCCAGGAGATCCAGGTGGTTCCCGATCCGGAGGATCCCCCACTCTCCCCTCCACGGACTCTCCCCCTCATCCCGGGATCTCCAGATCCTGCTTATTCCCGGATCCCTCCGGAATCCGCGGAATCCGTACCTTTGAATCCGCGCGTTCCCGTGGGGCCGCGGGGGCCGAGCTCGCCCTGGTCCCCCTTCAATCCGTGCGGGCCGGGGGGGCCCCGCTCCCCGGGGAGCCCTGGAATGACGACACGGACACAAAATCAGCCCAATTCCAGCGGAATTCCACAATCCCGCCGTGCCGGGAGGCCGGGAAAACCAGGAGATCCCGGAGAGTCCGGCCCGGCCTCCTCCTGCACTTCCCTGGGATCCAGGATGGATTTATCCGGGTGCTCAGGGATTTCCGAGCATCCTTAGGCTCGGATGGAGGAAATTGGGCTCCAAAGGAAAACCGGGATCCATCCCAAGGAATCGGGATGTGCCCCCCAGGTCTCCTCAATCCGTGTTGTCCAGAGGGGCTGGATTTTTGTTGGAGAAGGAGTTGGATGAGCCCAGGGCTGATCCGAGCATTCCCGACCTCCGGGAGGTGGGAATTGGGGCTGTGGGTTGGGAATTCCTTCACAGGGGACACATCCAAGGCTTGGAGGTGACGGCCATCCATGTGGGACCTGGACCGGGATCTGCTCCTGGTCCTGGATCTCGACCTAGACTTGGATCTGGAACTGGATCTGGTCCTGGATCTGGACCTGGATCTGGATCTGGACCTGGACCTGGATCTGGAACTGGATCTGGAACTGGATCTGGGCCTGGATCTGGACCTGGATCCAGTCGTGGATCTGGTCCTGGACCTGCTCCTGGTCCTGGAGCTGGTTCTGGAATTGGATTTTGACCTAGACCTGGATCTGAACCTGGATCAGAATCTGGAACTGGGTCTGGATTTAGTCCTGGATCTGGACCTGGATCCAGCTGTGGATCTGGTCCTGGAACTGGACCTGGCTCTGGAACTGGATCTTGACCTGTGCCTGGACCTGGTCCTGGATCTGGACCTGGATCTAGACCTGGATCCAGCTGTGGATCTGGTCCTGGAACTTGTCCTGGATCTTGAGCTAGACCTGGATCTAGTCCTGGAACTGGGCCTGTATCCAGTGGTGGATCTGGACCTGGTACTGGAACTGCACTTTTACCTGGATCTGGATCTACACCTGCATTTGGATCTGGACCAGGACCTGGACCTGGACCTGGACCTGATCCTGGATCCCAACCTGGACCTGGAACTGGATCTGGTCCTGGATCCCAACCTGGAGCTGGACCTGGATCTGATCCTGGATCCCAACCTGAACCTGGACCTGGATCTGGTCCTGGACTCCAGCCTGGACCTGGACCTGGATCTGGTCCTGGATCCCAACCTGGACCTGGATCTGGTCCTGGATCCCAACCTGGACCTGAACCTGGATCTGGACCTGGTCCTGGATCCCAACCTGGAGCTGGACCTGGATCCAGATGTGGATCCAGGGTGGAGGAAAGGATCCCTGTGCTGGAGCCGGAATCCGGTGGGATCAGGAGGATCCATCAGGGACTGATCCCAAACCTGAGCTGGGATCGGATCCGAAGCTCCTCCGGGATCCAAGCCTGGCCTGATCCGTGCGGAGCAGCCCTGGATCCCTTCGGCACCGCTCCTCCCGCCCTTCCTGGGCTGGGCTTTCCCAAACTCAGTCACGATTTTCCTCCGGTTTACGAGGAAAAATCCACCAGGAGGAATTCCAGCCTCAACTCCAGCGGGGATTATCCCGAGCTCCAACCTTTCCCTGCTGCGTCCATCCCGAGGAGGGATCAGGACCTGGATTTCTGCGTGAGGGTGGATTTTCCATGGAAAAGGGGATTTTCCAGGGATCCACCTGAACCCGACCTCCTCAGATCCGAAGGGTGGTGCCCGCATCCCAAAAAATTCCAGAAAAAGACCCAAAAATCCTGGCTCTTCCCAAAACTCCTCCCGAGGGTGAAGCCTCCCGGGATTTTGTTTTTCTGTTTGAACAAGGAAAAAAAATGGGGGAAAAAAAGGAAATCCAAGGAAAAGAGCCAAGAAAATTCCGAGGGTTGTTACACCCAAGGAAAACAGCCGAGAATCCGTCAGCGCCAGGAATTCCAGCTGGAGGGAGAGGAACACGGGCAGCTGCAGGGGCTGTCCGGGAGAGATCGGATTTCCAGGCTGGCTCGGCCTCGCTTGGCTGGGCCTGGGATGGAGCGATCCCAAAATCCCAGGGTTTGGGCCCGAAGCAATTCCAGCAAGGCTGGGGAGCAGCTCGGACATCCAGAGGCCTTGGAGCAGGGGAGACCAGGCATGGATTCGGATCTGGATCTGGTCCTGCCTCGGACATCCAGAGGCCTTGGAGCAGGGGAGACCAGGGATGGATTTGGATTTGGATCTGGATCTGGATCTGGTCCTGGTCCTGGAACTGCTTCTGATACCCAAAATCCTCGGAGCAGGGGACACCAGGGATGGATCTGGATCTGGGTGTGGATCTGGGTGTGGGTCTGGGTCTGGATCTGGGTCTGAATCTGGGCCTGGATCTGGACCTGCCTCTGACATCCAGAATCCTTGGAGCAGGGGACACCAGGGACGGATCTGGATCTGGGTGTGGGTCTGGGTCTGGATCTAGGCCTGGATCTGGACCTGACCCTGGATCTGGACCTGCCTCTGACATCCAGAGTCCTTGGAGCAGGGGATACCAGGGATGGATTTGGATCTGGATCTGGCGCTGGTCCTGGTTCTGCTCCTGATTCTGAAACTCAAAATCGTTGGAGGGGACACCAGGGATGGATCTGGATCTGGGCGTGGGTCTGGGTCTGGATCTGGACCTGATCCTGGATCTGGATTGGGCCTGGTTCTGGACCTGCCTCTGACATCCAGAGTCCTTGGAGCAGGAGGTATCAGGGATGGATCTGGATCTGGGTGTGGGTCTGGGTCTGGTCCTGGTGCTGGATCTGGATCTGGTTCTGGACCTGGAACTGCTTCTGAAACCCAAAATCCGCAGAGCAGGGGACACCAGGGATGGATCTGGATCTGGGTGTGGGTCTGGATCTGGATCTGGGCCTGGTTCTGGACCTGATCCTGGATCTGGATTGGGCCTGGTTCTGGACCTGCCTCTGACATCCAGAGCCCTTGGAGCAGGGGGGAGCCAGGATGGGTCTGGATCTGGATCTGGTTCTGGTCCTGGTCCTGCTTCTGAAACCCAAAATCCTTGGAGCAGGGAACACCAGGGATGGATCTGGGTGTGGGTCTGGATCTGGATCTGGATCTGGGCCTGGATCTGGACCTGATCCTGGATCTGGATCTGGCCCTGGTCCTGGAACTGCTTCTGAGATCCAGAGGCCTTGGAGCAGGGGATACCAGGGATGGATTTGGATCTGGATCTGGATCTGGATCTAGGCCTGGACCTGGACCTGCTTCTGATACCCAAAATCCTCAGAGCAGGGGACACCAGGGATGGATCTGGATCTGGGTGTGGGTCTGGATCTGGATCTGGGCCTGGACCCGGTTCTGGACCTGCCTCTGACATCCAGAGTCCTTGGAGCAGGAGATATCAGGGATGGATCTGGATCTGGGTTTGGCTCTGGATCTGGTCCTGATGCTGGATCTGGTTCTGGTCCTGGTCCTGGAACTGCTTCTGATACCCAAAATCCTCGGAGCAGGGGACACCAGGGATGGATCTGGATCTGGGTGTGGGTCTGGGTCTGGGCCTGGATCTGGACCTGATCCTGGATCTGGGCCTGGATCTGGAACTGATCCTGGATCTGGATCTGGGCCTGGTTCTGGACCTGCCTCTGACATCCAGAGGCCCTGGAGCAGGGGATACCAGGGATGGATTTGGATCTGGATCTGGATCTGGTTCTAGTCCTGGAACTGCTTCTGATACCCAAAATCCTTGGAGCAGGGGACACCAGGGATGGATCTGGATTCGGGTGTGGGTCTGGATCTAGGCCTGGATCGGGACCTGATCCTGGATCTGGGCCTGGATCTGGACCTGCCTCTGACATCCAGAGGCCTTGGAGCAGGGAATACCAGGGACGGATCTGGATCTGGATGTGGATCTGGATCTGGACCTAGATTTGGATCTAGACCTGGATCTGGACCTGGACCTGCCTCTGACACACAGGGTCCTTGGAGCTGGGGACACCAGGGATGGATCTGGATCTTGACCTGGACTTGGACCTAGACCTGGACTTGGACTTGGTCCTGGACCTGGTCCTGGACCTGCCTCTGACATCCAGAGCCCTTGGAGCAGGGGATACCAGGGATGGATTTGGATCTGGATGTGGATCTGGATCTAGGCCTGGACCTGGACCTGGATCTGGACCTGGATCTGATCCTGGACCTGCCTCTGACATCCAGAGTCCCATGGGGTGTGTTTGGAGCCGGGATAACAGGGATAGGCCTAGACCTGGTCCTGGAACTTGTCCTGGTTTTGGACATGGACCTGGACCTGGATCTGGATCCAAATCTGAATCTGGACTTGGATCGGGATCTGGACCTTGGCCTGGACCTGGACCCAGTCTTGAACCTGGACATAGATCCAGATCTGAATCTGCACCGGAATCTGGTCCTGGAGCTGGTCCTGGACCTTGATCGGGTCTTGGACCTTGAACCGGACCTTGAACGTGGATCCACATCCAGGCCAGGACCTGGACCTGAACCGGGACTTAAATCTAGACCTGAACCTGGACCCAGACTTTGACCTGGATATGAATCCAGACCTGGATCTGGATCTGGTCCTGGGTCTGGATCCACAGCTGGGTCTGGATCCGGTCCTGGACTTAGATTTGGTCTAAGCCCCTGACCCGGGCTTAGATCCGGACCTGGCCTGGTCCTGAGTCTTGAACCGGACCTAAACCTGGGCCTTGGCCTGGACATGAACCCAAACCTGGATCTGGATCTGGTCCTGGCCCCGGAGCTCCACGCTCCGGGATCCGAGCGGATCCCTGATCCCGGCGGGATGGATCCCGGCACTCCGGGGGCCAGAGCTGTTCCCAGGGGGCTCCTGCACCTCCTCCGAGCCATTCCCAACCCTTGGAATTCCCAGCATTCCCAGGTTTCCCTTAAAATCAGGAACAGCCGGAGCCGAGTGTTCCTCAGGGTGGGAATGTCCTCTGGTGGCTTCCAATGGAATTCCTCCCAAAAAAACAATGGAATTACGGAGGGGGGTGGGAAAATCGGCATTACTGACGTTGGAAAAAAAAATCCTGGAAAAGTCTTGGATCCAAGGCCTCTCTCCCAAGTTCCTGGGGAATTCCAGCAGCAATTCCAGCCTTGGGAATGGGATGGATAATTCCTGCTCCAGCCTGGCCGGGAGACCCTGGAATCTGGGAATATCCACATGGATTTCCTGGAGCCGGGTGGGCGATGACGTTTTTCCCTCCAGGATGGATATTCCGGGATCTGGGAGAGCAGATCCATCCCCGTGTCCCTCATCAAGGGATGGGCCGGGAAGTCACCGGGAATTTTCCCATCGGCCTTGGATCAGCTGGATTACTCTGGGATGGGATTTTGGGAATGCCGGGAATGTTTTCCTTACCTCGGAGCCCGGGAAGGCCGGGAAGGCCCGGCTCTCCCTCCATCCCTTCCGTGCCTCGGTCTCCTTTGGGTCCCGGCGGCCCTGGAACGACAACGGAAGGGCGGGAATCACATCGGGATTCGGGAATGTCCAGGGATCTCCAGGAAACACGGGAAACAAAGGAGCTGCCGGAGCCTTTTCCGTGATTTTAAATTTCCATGATTTTCCAATGTAAAATTCCAAATTGGACTCCACCGACCCGCTCCGAGTGCCGGGAAAATTCACCTGGAATCTCCACCTCGAGAGCAATTCCAGGGATTTTCCTTTTGGCCAAAATTCGGGACATTCCCAATGAAATCACGGCAAGGAATCAGGGAAAAAATTGCTTTTTTGGGAATGTTCAGAGAACCATGGAATTTTTTGGGGGTGGAAAGGATTTTAGGGATCATCCACTTCCCATTTGTCCGGCTGGGATGATCCTTCGGGAATTCCGGAGATGATCCTTCAGGAGAGGATTGACAGCTGGGTTTTGGTAAAATCCCAGGAAGGAGAAAGAAAATCCCAATCCCAGATTTTTTTCCCTCATCCTCCAAAGGGTCAGATCCCAAAAGCTGAAAAAAATTGGGAGCAAAAACAACGGGAAGAAGGAACTCGAAGAGAAAAATAAAAAATAAAAATAAAAATAAAATAAAAATTAAAAAAATAAAGAATAAAAATAAAAATAAAAAATAAAAAAAATTTAAAAAAAGAATAAAAATAAAAATAAGAATAAAAACAAAAATAAAAAATTAAAAATAAAAATAAAGATAAAAATAAAAATAAGAATAAAAATAAGAATAAGAATAAAAATAAAAATAAAAATAAGAATAAAAATAAAAATAAAAATAAAAATAAGAATAAGAATAAGAATAAGAATAAAAATAAAAATAAAAATAAGAATAAAAATAAAAATAAAAATAAAAATAAAAATAAAAATAAAAATAAAATAAAAATAAAAATAAGAATAAAATAAAATGAAAATAAAATAAAAATAATAAAAAATAAAAATAAAAATAAATTAAAAGTAAATAAAAATAAAAATAAAAATAAAAATAAAAATAAAAATAAAAATAAAAATAAAAAATAAAAATAAAAATAAAAAATAAAAATAAAAATAAAAAATAAAAATAAAAATAAAAATAAAAATAAAAATAAAAATAAAAATATTCCTGGGACAAGAGAAAAGAGGGAAGGGAGAGGCCGGGAAGGGTCATTCCCATTCCCATTCCCACCCATCCAGGAGAGGACTGGGAAGTGCTTTCCTAGAAATCCTAAAAGCTGGGAATTCAGGAAGCTGAGATCCGGCCAGGGCTCCAGGTTGGGAAAATCAGGGATGGGCAGTGGTTTTAAGGGATCAGGAATTGGGATCTGGGAATGTTCTGTAGGAATCCGTGGGATCCGGAGCGGGATCCTGACCCACGTCAAGGTCAGGAATCGTCCAGGGATGGAGGATGGGAAAGGGTGATGGGAATTATGGAATTCCTGGCCTTGGTTGTCTCTTCCCCAGGGAATGAACGGCTCCGGAGGTTGAGGGGAAGTGGGGATGGACTCCGGATCCCAGGGATGGACTCCGGATCCCAGGGATGGACTCCGGATCCCAGGGATGGACTCTGGATCCCAGGGATGGACTCTGGATCCCGGGAATGGACTCTGGATCCTGGGAATGGACCCCAGATCCCAGGAATGGGCCCCAGATCCTGGGAATGGACTCCGGATCCTGGGAATGGACTCCGGATCCTGGGAATGGACTCCAGATCCTGGGAATGGACCCTGGATCCCAGGGACAGACTCCAGATCCCAGGAATGGATCCTAGATCTCAGGGATGGACCCCAGACCCTGGGAATGGACCCCGGACCCCGGGAATGAATCCTAAATCCCAGGGATGAACTCCAGACCCTGTGGATTGACTCCAGAAGCAGGGAATGGATTCCAGACCCCAGGAATGAACTCCAGACACTGGAAAAGGACTTCAGACCCTTGGGATGGATCCTAGATCCCAGGGAGGAACTCCAGATCCCAGGGAGGGACTCCAGATCCCAGGGATGGACTCCAGATCCTGGGAATGGACGCCAGACCCCAGGGATGGATCCCAGATCCCAGGGAATGGATGCCAGACCCTGGGAATGGATCCCAGACCATGGAGATGGACCCCAGACCCTGGGAACAGATTCCAGTTCCCTGGGATGAACTTCAGATCCCGGGAATGGACCCCAGACCCTGGGAATGGACCCCAGACCCTGTGGATGGATTCCAGACCCTGGGAATGGAGACTTCCAGGGATGGGGCGGCCACGGATTTTCCGGAATCCTCCCAGGATGGTCCCATCCCCGGGAAGAGCTGTTGGGACGGGACACGGAGCAGCTGGGCTGGAGGAAAACCGGGAAGGGCGGCTGGGAGAGGCTCCCGACCGTTCCCAGCTCTTCCCACCCCACAGCTCCCGGGAAATCCCATTCCTGCTGCATCCCAGCTTCCCGCCCTCCAATCCCGGCGGGATGAGGAGATTCCCGATGGATGGGACTGTCCTGACACCCTCCGGAACTGGGATTGTGGGAGTGGATCCGGGCAGAGGGTGGATCCCGGGAATTCTCCCTGCCCTGATTCCCAAGACCCAAAACTCCTCCGTGTTGTCCTTCCCGAGCCATGGGAAAAGCTTGGAGCAATCCTTGGATGCGGGAGAGGAGCCTGGGGACCTTCCCAAGCTGCCACCGCCCCAATCCAGGATCCAGAGCCGAGGATTTGGGGAGAAGGAAATCTGGGATCGGGATTGTCTGCTCCTTCCTGGGATTTTACCAAAATCCTGCTGTCAATCCTCTCCTGAAGGATCACCTCCGGAATTCCCGAAGGATCATCCCAGCCGGACAAATGGGGAGTGTCCCTGCCCGTGGATGATCCTGAAAATCCTTTCCAACCCCAAAAAATTCCCCCCCTGGGCAGGCAGGGAACGGCTCGGCCAAATCCGGCCGGGAACACGCCGGACTCACCCAAGGACATCTGGAGCTGGGATGGATCCAGCTGGGCACGAGGCCCCAGGAATCATCCATGGATTGGGAGGAGAGGGAAGTTTGGGATGCCAGGAATGCGTCAGGGCTGATGAATCCGGAGCCGGCCCTCGGGAAGGGATTTGTTTTGGGATAACGCGATTCCAGGGTTGCCACGGATCCCGCCCTTGGCGGCTCCGTCCCAGAGCAGGTGACGTCATTCCCATGGATGGGGAGGGAAAAGAGGGATCCGAGGAGGGGGGGAAACTTGGCGCAATTGGGGCAGGGTGATCCCAGCACCCCAAAAACCGGGATCGGGAGCCAAGATCCCCCAGGGATGAGGGAAAGGATCTCCAGGGGCTGTGGGTATTCCAGGGGGATGGATCTCCTGGAGATCCATCACATCCATCCCCTCCAGCTCTGGGAAAGGGGAACTGGCCTTGGCACCAGCCCCGACCTTCCCGGATGGAATTCCAGCTGGAAGCACCGGGAATGAGCAGGAACAGGCGGAAAACGGGGCAGGAGCTGTTCCCAACATCCTGCTCCGTCCTGGAGCTTCCACTGGGATCTCCTGGGTTTCTCCAGGGGTTTTCCCCTCCCTGGCACAGCATTCCCAGAGAAGCTGCGGCTGCCCCTGGATCCCTGGAATCCAGGTTGGACGGGGCTTGGAGCAGCCTGGGATAGTGGGAGGTGTCGGGGTTGGAACGGGATGGGATTCAAGGGCCCTTCCCGCCCAAACCATTCCGGGATTTGGGAAGGGCTGAGGGCGGAAAAGGAGGAGAAGATGGGATGGGGGAAGCCGTGTTTTCCCGGCATCTTTGAGGGAACCTCGGGAGCTTCCATCCGAACCATGGATGGGGAATGTTCGGAGAGGCCAAGGGGATGGAGACACCTGAGCAGGGATGGATGGGGATGGATCTGGGCCCTTCCCGACCGGAGAGACCTGGAGGGGCTGGAGCATGTCCAGGGAAGGGAATGGAGCTGGGAAGGGGCTGGAGAATTCCTGAGGGAGCTGGGAAAGGGACTCAGCCTGGAGAAAAGGAGCCTCTGGGGGGACCTCTTCCCTCTCCACGGCTCCGTGAAAAGTTTGGAGCCAGGTGGGAATTGGGATCTGCTCCCGGGAAACAAGGAACAGGATGAGGAAACGGCCTCAGGCTGTGCCAGGGCAGGGTTAGTGGGATATCGGGAACAATTCCGGCATGGAAAGGGCTGTGGAGGGTTGGAGCAGGCCCAGGGAGGTTTGGAGTCCCCATTCCTGGAGGGATTAAATCCAAGTGGATTTGGGGGGACACGGATCATGGATCCTGGTTGGACTCCAGGATCTTGGAGAGCTTTTCCAACATCAATAGCTCCACCATTCTCCAATCCATGGAGGGATTAAATCCATGTGGATTTTACATGGATCATGGATCCTGGTTGGACTCCAGGACCTTGGAGAGCTTTTCCAACGCCAACAACTCCAGGATTCTCCGATCCGTGGAGGGATTAAATCCAAGTGGATTTGGGGGGACACGGATCAGCGTGATCTGAGATCTTGGAGAGCTTTTCCAACCCCAACAACTCCACCATTCTCCAATCCCTGGAGGGATTAAACCCATGTGGATTTAACATGGATCATGGATCCCGGTTGGACTCCAGGACCTTGGAGAGCTTTTCCAACCCCAACAACTCCAAGATTCTCCCATCCCTGCTGGACCCACCCACCACAGACCCACCCCCACAGCACCGCAGGGACCATTCCCATCTCCCGGCTCTCACCCCGGATCACGGAGACGTTCCGGAGCGCCACCGAGTGCTCCCAGTCCTGCATGCGCAGCTCCTCGGTGACGTTGCCGAGCACGGCCAGCTCCAGCCTCAGCTGCCGCTCCACGGCCGCCTGCGCCGCCCGCATCCTGCGCGCGTCCGCGCTGGCGTTCCCCAGCAGCGCCCGCAGGTCCCGCAGCCGCGAGCGCTGCACGCGGACCTCGTAGGAGAGGCTGCGGTTCACGGAGTCCACGGAGCCGCCCAGCGCCGCCACCTGCTCGCCCAGCGCCTCCAGCCGCCCGCCCAGCCGGCCCAGCAGCGCCTCGTGGTGCTCCAGCAGCAGCCGGCTGCCGTTGGCGCCCACGGAGAGCCGCGACAGCTCCAGCTGGGCCGCGTCGCCCTGCTGGCCCAGCGAGTCCCAGAGGCGGGCCAGCGAGCGGTCGGTCTGGCCGGCCTGGCCCTGCAGGGCGCGCAGGAGCCCCTCCAGGCGCCGCAGCGAGCCGGACAGCAGGAGCAGCGAGTCCGAGTGGTTCTGCAGCAGGTCCTGCAGCCGCCAGATGTGCTCCAGGAGGTCCCCTCCGGGTGGCTGCGGTGGTGGTGGCGGTGGTGGTGGTGGCGGCTGCAGCTCCCGCAGGGTCTCGTTGAGCCGGTGGATGCTTCCCAGCAGGGCCTTGAGGTCCTCGGGAGAGGTTTGGGGACGGGAGGCTGGGATGGGGGGGAGAGAGAGAAGCGGGAGGGTGGGATCATTCCCTTGGATGTGGGGTCGTCCCAGGGGTGTTCCCAGTTCAGCGGTGGCTGGAGGTGGAATTCCCCAAACCAAGAGGGAATCCCACCGGGCCCTGCTGGGATCCAAGGTTGGGGAAGGAGATCGGGTGCTGGAGGATCCTGGAATGGTTTGGGTGGGGAGGAGCCGCAAAGCTGATCCCGTTCCGCCTGGATAGGGACACTTCCCATGATCCCAGGGTGCTCCAAGCCCCAGATCCCAGGGATGGACTCCAGAGCCCAGAGATGAATTCCAGACCCCAGGGATGGACTCCGGATCCTGGGAATGGGCTCAGGATCCAAGGAATGGATGCCAGACCCCAGGGATGGATCCTAGATCCCAGAGATGGACCCCAGATCCCAGAGAATGGATGCACATCCCAGTGTCCAACCCGGCCTTGGATTCTCCCAGGGATCCAGGGATTCTCTGGGAATTCCAGCCCAGCCCCTCCTCACCCTCCCAGACTGGAATCCCTTCCCAGCATCCCACCCCAAGCTCCCCTTTCCCAGGGAATTCCCTCCATTCCCAGCTCTCCCAGCCTGCCCTTGGATCCATCCCCATCCCGACTCCTCTCCAGGAAGGAATTCCAGGAATCCCCTGGGAACTGGGGGCTCCAGGAAGGGTCTCCCTTCCCTTTCCCATCCCCAAATTCCATAAAAATCCCTCGGGATGGATCCTGAGTGTCCTTGATCCCAGAATCCCAGGATGGTTTGGATGGGATTCATGGACCTCAAATCCCATCCCACTCCAAGAACATGGATCCCACCATCCCAGGCTGCTCCAGCCTTTCCTTGGACACTGCCAGGGATCCAGGGATTCTCTGGGAATTCCAGACCAGCCCCTCCCCACCCTCCCACACAGCAATTCCTTCCCAACATCCCACCCCAAGCTCCCCTTTCCCACTGGGAAGCCATTCCCTGGCTCCTTCCAGCCCTTTCCCAAATCCCAGCTCTCCTGGAGCCCCTTGAGGCTCAGGAAGGGGCTCTGAGGATTCCCTGGAGCTCGGGGTTATCCTTGGAGCTGCATCCCACGGGATTTATCCACTGGGAACCCCAGCCTGGATCCATCCCAGCAGCTCCAGAGGGTCCCGGAATGCTTCGGGTGGGAATCCCATCAACCCCATCCCATTCCAACCCCGACACCTCCCACCATCCCAGGCTGCTCCAATCCCATCCGACCATTCCTTGGACACTCCCAGGGACACCGCACTGACGGAGACGTCCCTGGCAGGTGTCACCACCCTCGGGAGGGACAACCCTGGGATTTCCCAGGAGATCCCGATGTTCCGGAGCCCGCCTGTTGGGATCCTCCCCTTTTCCGTGCTCCAAACAGACCCAATCCCGGCTCCTTCCCACCCGGAGGTTTGGATTCAAGTGTTTGCACTCAGGTTTCCCCTCTGGATGCGGATCCTGGATCCGAGCTCAGCCCTGGCTCCCAGATTTCCTTGGCCCTGGCTCCCAGATTTCCTTGGCCCTGGCTCCCAGATTTCCTTGGCCCTGGCTCCCAGATTTCCTCGGCCCTGGGTGTGGTTTGAAGGCGGCTTCCAAGGGCCACATCCCAAAAATCCGGGGCTGCCAGGGCTCTTCCCGAGGGATAAACCCAGCCCAGCTCTGGAATATCCATATCCAAGGGCTGTCAAAGCCCTTCCCAAGGGATAAACCCAGCCCAGCTCCAGAGTATCCCTATCCAAGGGCTGCGAGGGTTCTTTCCAAGGGATGAATCCCAACCCAGCTCCAGAGCATCCACATCCCCATCCCAGAGTTTCCAGGGCTCTTCCCAAGGGAAATATCCAACCCAAATCAGAGTATCCATATCCAAGGGCTGCCAGGGCTCTTCCCGAGGGATGAAACCCAGCCGGGCTCTGGAGCACCCACATCCCTCATCCCGGAGTTTCCAGGGCTCTTTCCAAAGGAAATCCCCACTCCACATCCAGATTATCCCTATCCAAGGGCTGCCACGGCTCTTCCCAAGGGATGAATCCCAACCCAGCTCCAGAGCATCCACATCCCCATCCCGGAGTTTCCAGGGCTCTTCCCAAGGGAAATATCCAACCCAAATCAGAGTATCCCTATCCAAGGGCTGCCAGGGCTCTTCCCAAGGGATGAAACCCAGCCCAGCTCCAGAGCATCCACATCCCTCATCCCGCATCCCAAGTCTTCCAGGGCTCTTCCCAAAAGAGGAAACCCAACCCAGAGTTGGGCTTGGGTGTCTCCCTGGCAGTCCCGGGATGGGGGTGTGGATTCCCTGGAACAGGGGTGGGTTTCATCCCTTGGAAAGAGCTTTGACAGCCCTTGGATAGGGATACAGATACTCCGGAGTCGAGCTGGGTGTCTCCCTTGGGAAGAGCCAGGATGGGGATGTGGATGCTCCGGAGCATCCCTATCCAAGGGATTCCAGGGCTCTTCCCAAGGGATGAAGCCCAGCCTGGCTCCGGAGCATCCACATCCCTCATCCCGGAGTTTCCAGGGCTCTTCCCAAGGGATGAAACCCAGCCTGGCTCCGGAGCACCCACATCCCTCATCCCGGAGTTTCCAGGGCTCTTCCCAAAAGAGGAAACCCAACTCAGCTCTGGAGCACCTGAATCTCCCATCCCGGAGTTTCCAGGGCTCTTCCCAAAGGAAATCCCCACTCCACATCCAGATTATCCCTATCCAAGGGCTGTCACGGCTCTTCCCAAGGGATGAAACCCAGCCTGGCTCTGGAGCACCCACATCCCTCATCCCGGAGTTTCCAGGGCTCTTCCCAAAGGAAATCCCCACTCCACATCCAGATTGTCCCTATCCAAGGGATTCCAGGGCTCTTCCCAAGGGATGAATCCCAACCCAGCTCCAGAGCATCCACATCCCCATCGTGGAGTTTCCAGGGCTCTTCCCAAGGGAAGTATCCAACCCAAATCAGAGTATCCCTATCCAAGGGCTGCCAGGGCTCTTCCCAAGGGAGGAAACCCAGCCCAGCTCCAGAGCATCCATATCCTGCATCCCAAGTCTTCCAGGGCTCTTCCCAAAAGAGGAAACCCAACCCAGAGTTGGGCTTGGGTGTCTCCCTGGCAGTCCCGGGATGGGGGTGTGGATTCCCTGGAACAGGGGTGGGTTTCATCCATTGGAAAGAGCTTTGACAGCCCTTGGATAGGGATACAGATACTCCGGAGTCGAGCTGGGTGTCTCCCTTGGGAAGAGCCAGGATGGGGATGTGGATGCTCCGGAGCATCCCTATCCAAGGGCTGCCAGGGCTCTTCCCAAGGGATGAAACCCAGCCGGGCTCTGGAGCACCCACATCCCTCATCCCGGAGTTTCCAGGGCTCTTCCCAAGGAAAATCCCCACTCCACATCCAGATTATCCCTATCCAAGGGCTGCCACGGCTCTTCCCGTGGGATGAAACCCAACCCAGCTCCAGAGCATCCACATCCCCATCCCGGAGTTTCCAGGGCTCTTCCCAAGGGAAATATCCAACCCAAATCAGAGCATCCCTATCCAAGGGCTGCCAGGGCTCTTCCCAAGGGATGAAACCCAGCCCGGCTCCGGAGCACCCACATCCTCATCCCGGAGTTTCCAGGGCTCTTCCCAAGGAAAATCCCCACCCCACATCCAGATTATCCCTATCCAAGGGATTCCAGGGCTCTTCCCAAGGGATGAAACCCAGCCTGGCTCTGGAGCACCTGAATCTCCCATCCCGGGAATGCCAGGGCTGTTCCCGAGGGAGACACCCAGCCCAGCTCCACCACATTCCCTTCTCCCATCCCGGGAATGCCAGGGCTTTTCCCAGGGGAGGAGCCCCACCTTGGCTCAGGATCATCCCTATCCCAGGGCTGCCCTGGCTCAGGAGCATCCACATCCCAAATCCTGCATCCCGCATTTCGGGACCACCAGGAATCCCGAGGGAATAAACCTATCCCAGCTCCGGAGCATCCAGATCCCAAATCCTGCATCCCACATTTCGGGACCGCCAGGAATCCCGAGGGAATAAACCTATCCCAGCTCCAGAGCATCCACATTCCAAATCCTGCATCCCATGTTTTGGGACCACCAGGAATCCCGAGGGAATAAACCTATCCCAGCTCCGGATCATCCACATCCCAAATCCTGCATCCCATGTTTTGGGACCACCAGGAATCCCAAGGGAATAAACCTATCCCAGTTCTGGATCATCCACATCCCAAATCCTGCATCCCGCATTTTGGGACCGCCAGGAATCCCAAGGGAATAAACCTATCCCAGTTCTGGATCATCCACATCCCAAATCCTGCATCCCGCATTTTGGGACCGCCAGGAATCCCAAGGGAATAAACCTATCCCAGCTCTGGATCATCCACATCTGCATCCCACGGCTCTTCCCGAGGGAGAAATCCCACCCCAGCTCCGGATCCTCCAAATCCCGAGGTTCTTCCAGAGGGAGAAATCCATCCCAGCTCCGAATCATCCACATCCCACATTCCACGGCTCTTCCCAAGGGAGAAATCCCACCCCAGCTCCGGATCCTCCACATCCCAAGGCTCTTCCAGAGGGAGAAATCCCACCCCAGCTCCGGATCCTCCACATCCCAAGGTTCTTCCAGAGGGAGAAATCCCACCCCAGCTCCGGATCCTCCACATCCCACAGCTCTTCCAGAGGGAGAAATCCCACCCCAGCTCCAAAGCATCCATCCCCCACCTCTGAATCCCGGCTGGCAGAGAATTCCAGAGAACTCCAAACCCTTCCTGACCCTGCACCAATTCCCAGAATTTCAAGCCGGGAATTCGGAGGGGAATCCTGGGAATTTGGGGAGAACCTCCTGGGCTCAGCAGCTCCAGCCACCCAGCAAATCCCAATCCCAAATCCCAGCGCCCCGCTGCATCCCAGAAATGTTGATCCGGGCAATATCAGGGAAGGGAATATTCCTCAGCCTCGGGTCAGGAGATTCCAAGCCAAACCCACAAAAATTGTGGGAATTGGGGTTTTTCCCTTAAATAAAACCAACAATTCCCGTTGTTCTTTGAGCTTGGGATGGAGCGGAACCCCCCCAATTCCATGGAGGAGAAATGGAGCAACCTGGGATAGGGGAATTCCATGCCCATGGAATGGGATCTAATGTCCCTTCCCATGCAAATTATCCTGGGATTCTGGGATGAAGGACACACCGAATCCATCCAGAGAGATTTTTAGGGAAGCCAGGGATGTAAAAGGAAACAGAGACTCTTCCTGGAGTCCCAAAATTCCAGGGTTTTCCTTAAATCCCTTGGAGCTGGATCCCATGGGATTTGTTTGCTGGGACAAAGAATTCCAGCCTGGAGCCATCCCAGCAGCTCCAGAGGATCCCGGAATGGTTTGGATGGGATTCACGGACCTTAAATCCCACCCCATTCCAACCTCGACACCTTCCCCTATCCCAGGTTTCTCCAAGCCCCATCCAAGCTGGAATCGGGTTCTTCCAGGCATCTTAACAATCCCTGATCATGAATCCCACAGTTTGTCCTGGAATTCCGTCCGGGATTCTTCTGGGACAGGGTTGGGTTCGCTTCCCTCTGTTCATCCCAGTTTGGGACCGGCTCATCCCAGTTTGGGACCGGCTCATCCCAGTTTGGGACCGGCTCATCCCAGTTTGGGATCTGAGGGATTTGAGAGGGATCAGGAGGAATAGATCCCACCGGGAAGATGGGAAAACTGCAAGGAAAAACATTCCTTGAGGAAAAACACCGGGATATTTGGGATTTTATTGGTATTTATCGATAACAAGAGGGAGCAGCCTCAGGTTTCGCCAGGGGAAATTGAGGCTGGAATTAGGAACGATTCCCTCATGGAAAAGGTGTGGATTCCCCGTTCCTGGAGGGATTCAAATCCCTGTGGATGTGGCACTCGGGGACACAGATCGGGGCTGGGAATGGCTGGGCTCCAGGGGGTCCGAGGGGTTTTCCAACCTCAACGATTCCATGATTCCATGAAAAAGCTGGAGGTCAGAGCCCCAGCCTCAGGCTTGGAGGGTTTTTAGTGGATTGGGGGGATCAGGGATACAGGGAATGGGAATTCCCAGGGGCCACCAAACCACTGGAACTCCGTGTGGAAAACTCCAGCTCCAGGGAGGAAAAAGATCCCATTCCCGCCGCTCCCAGGTGTTTCCTTGGATTTTTGGCACTGATCCTTCTCCCGACCTCTTTTCCAAGGAAGGTCACAGGCCCCAGCCGGATCCCAAACAATTCCTGGCCAAACCCACCCCAAAACATTCCAGGACAGCTTGGACGGGGCTTGGAGCAACCTGGGATGGCGGGAAGCGTCCCTATGGAATTGGAGACCCTTCCGTGTCCCTTCCCACCCGAACCATTCCGTGATTCCATGGATCTTTCCATGCCCCTTCCCCTCGGACGGGAGACGAGGCTGCGGAGAAATTCCCAGCTCCGTGTCTGCCTCCAGGAGCCCGGAGAGGGATTTTCCATGGAAAATCCGGCATTAAAGGTGTCCATGGACATTCCCGGTTTTCCAAGGATCTCCAGCTCCAGCACCTGAGGCTGGACATGATCCCTTTATCCCAAACCATCCCTGAGGTTTTCCCACTGGGACAAACCCCCTGGACACCCCCAGCTTGGAATTCCAGGACTCGGCCGCATCCAAATCCAGAGGCTCGGCTTGAAATTCCAAACCTCCAGAAAACCAAATCCAAGGACACGATTTCCCTGAATTCCCTCTTCCCTCTGCCTCCCTTTCCCAAGATTCCGGGTGAAAACCTGGGGGGGCAAAGTGGTTTTCCCGGGGTTTTTCCTGGAATCCCGCCAGTCCCGCCGCTCCGGGAGGTGGGAATGGAAATATTCCCGGTGCCAGAGGTTGTTGTTATTCCTGGAGCCGCAGCCCAGCCCGGGGCCGGAGCTTGTCCCAAATCCATGGGATCCGCCGGCCAACAACAACATCCGAACAATGCGCGGCGAGGGATCAGCGGGAGAGGCCTCAGAATTCCAGGAAAACCTTCTCCGGCCTTTCCCGGCGCTCGGAGAGCGGCTGGGGGGATTTGGGGATGGAAAAGGGGGGGTGGAATTCACGTCCCTTCCCGCCGTGGATAACGGGATAAACTCCGGGAAGGAGGGGTGGGAGTGAGGAGCTGATCCGTGGGGGTGGCGTTTCCCACCCACCGAGGGAGATCTTGGGATTGGGGATAAAACTGGGAATTTCCCAAATTTCTTCCAGGAGGGCGAGGGGGGGAACAAGCCTGAGGCAGCACGGATCCCATGGAATGTGTGGGATCCTATGGAATGTGTGGGATCCCGTGGAATGTGTGGGATCCCATGGAATGTGTGGGATCCCATGGAATGTGTGGGATCCCGTGGAATGTGTGGGATCCCGTGGAATGTGTGGGATCCCGTGGAATGTGTGGGATCCCGTGGAATGTGTGGGATCCCGTGGAATGTGTGGGATCCCGTGGAATGTGTGTGCCGGGATGAGCTGGGCAATTCCCGACGGGCTGGGGGAGAATTCCAGGCATTCCCAAGGGGCTTTGCCATCCCAAAACTCAGGAAAAGGAGCGGCAGGAGCCCTGGAATGTGCCAGGATAACGCCCTGCCATCCTCATCCCAGGAAAACCCAGCTGGGAACGAGTGATGGGAACAATTCCGGCTCCCAGCAAACGGATCCCGAACCTTTCCCGAGCCTCGGCATTCCCAGGGTTTGATCCTCAAGCCCTGCAGCAATTCCAGCCTCAAGGATTAAATCCCAGCCGCTCCCGGCATTCCGAGAGGAGCCGGAGCGGGCCCAAGTCGTCGATCCCAAGGAGCTCAGATCTCCTCGGAATCCTGCCGGATCCCAAATTCCCTCCCCTGCACTGCCCGGGAAACCCTCCCGGGCCGGAATTCCGAGGAATTCCGGGAGGAGCCAGCCCGGGCCTCACCTGCCAGGATGAAGACTCCGACCAGGATGAGGAGGACGAGCAGGTAAAGTCCCACCACGGAATATTTCAGCGCGGCCACGGAGCCGGGCCGGCCGCAGCAGCCCGGGACCCTCATCCTCCGGCCGGGATCTGCGGGATAGAGCCGGACACGGATTAACGGAGCCCTCGGAATGTTGGGAGCATCCCTGAGATAGGCGGGGAAGGGAAGTGTCCGAGGAAAGGTTGGATGGGATTGGAGCAGCCTGGGATGGTGGGAGGTGTCGGGGTTGGAGTGGGATGGGATTGAAGGGCCATGGATCCCATCCAAACCATTCCGGGATCCTCTGGAGCTGCTGGGATGGATCCAGGTTGGAATTCCCGGTGGATAAATCCCGTGGGTTGCAGCTCCAAGGAAAATCCTGAGCTCCAGGGAATCCTCGGAGCCCCTTCCCGAGCCTCAAGGGGCTCCAGGAGAGCTGGGATTTGGGAAAGGGCTGGAAGGAGCCAGGGAATGGCTTCCCAGTGGGAAAGGGGAGTTTGGGGTGGGATGTTGGGAAGGAATTCCAGTCTGGGAGGGTGGGCTGGAATTCCCAGAGAATCCCTGGATCCCTGGGAGAATCCAAGGAAAGGCTGGAGCACCCTGGGATAGGGAAAGGTGTCCCTGCCCCTGGAATGGGATGGGATTTGAGGTCCAATCCCACCCAAAACATTCCCAGTTGGATCCTGGCTGGATCGCAGGGTTTCTGGGAGCAGCTTTTCCCAGCACTGTAATTCCCGCTCAGGCACCGCCTGGATGTGCCCGTTCCCAGATCCGAGTTTTCCCAAGGAGACACCAACAGAAGATGGAGGAAAAGCCCAGAATTCCCACCTGGAGCTGTGGGCGCCTCCATCCCGGAGTTTTGTGCTCCTTGGAGCTCCGAGGCTCCGATCCGGAGCCCCTCATCCCACAGGAGAGGGGGATCCCAAATCCAAACCTCTGGGATGGAGACCCTGGTGATCCATGGCCGGATCCAGCATGGGCCATTCCTGTTGGGATTTAGGATCTCATTCCCTGTCTGGGAACAATTCCCATCTCCAGCCTGGCCCATTCCTGCTGGGATTTGGGATCTCTTCCCATCCCATGGCCATTTCCCATCTCCAGCCTGGGACATCCCTGCTGGAATTTGGGATCTCATTCCATGGAAATTCCCATTTCCAGCCTGGGCCATCCCTGCTGGAATTTGGGATCTCATTCCCTGTCTGGGAGCAATTCCCATCTCCTGGACCATCCCTGCTGGAATTTGGGATCTCACCCCACGGAAATTCCCATCCCCAGCCTGGACCATTCCTGCTGGGATTTGGGATCTCATCCCATCCCATGGCCAATTCCCATCTCCAGCTTGGACAATTCCTTCTAGGATTTGGGATCCCATCCCATGGCCATTTCCCATCTCCAGCCTGGGCCATCCCTGTTGGAATTTGGGATCTCATTCCGTCTCCAGGAACAATTCCCATCTCCTGGACCATCCCTGCCGGACGATGTCCAGGTGGGATCTCGCCCCATCCCTGGGGCCGGAGCTCAAATCCAGCGGGATCGAGCTGCTCCTTGGAATTCCGGCGATGGATCCCAGGGATTGGGGTGTCCCGGCATTCCAGGGACCCTTCCCCACGGGCATCCCTGTCCTTCCCAAGCCCCGGGAAAACGGGGCTGTTGGGAAAAGCTTCCAGCCGGGAAAGGGTTACAGCGGGCGGATCCCAAAACTCAGCCGGGCTTTGGAGCCCGGGAATGAGCTCAGGGATGGAGGGGCCGATCCCGAGGGAATCCGGGACGCTCCGGCTCGGGTGGGATCCGGGATGCTGCAACCTGGATCTCACCCCCCGAGAATTCCCGGAATTGCTGGGAATGAGGAGAGCGCCGATGTTTTCCCTGACATTCCGCACTTCCAGCGGCTCCGGGAGGAGCTGGCGGCGCTCCCCGATCCTCCCACTCCCAATTCCCGGCCCTTGGAAGCGCGGCCGGGGAGGCTCCGCACAGCGCGGGCCCCTGGGAAGGGCCGGGATCCAAGGAAAAGCGAATTTCCTGCCCCTGCCCAGGCTCCCGGGAGCGACCCGCCCGCTCCTCGGGATGCGGGACGAGCAAAACAACCGGGATTTGGGGCTCCAAAAACATGGAAAAGGTCTGGGAATGCTGCTCCGAGGAGAGCAGAAAGCTGGGATCGCTCTCCCGATGGATACTCGCCCTCCCGGCGGGAGTTTTCCATGGGATCCGGGTGGTCCCATCCCTGCTCCCGCGCCTTCCCGGAATTCCCGCTCTATTCCCGTGGGAATGGGGTTCCCTGGAGGAGTGGGATGGGTTGTGGATGAGCCCTGAGAATTCCAGGCGGGCTTTCCATAAAAATCCCCAAGCCAGGGAGGTGCCTCCAACCCTTCCCAGGGAAAGGGATTTACCGGGAATGCTGGGATCAGTCCCGCAGGGCTCTGACAGGTCCGTGGAATTCCATTCCATGGAATACTGGAATCCTTTGGATTTGGAAGGGACCTTAAATCCCATCCCGTTCCAACCTTAACACCTCCCGCTATCCCAAAGTGCTCCAGCATTTCCTTGGATTCTCCCAGGGATCCAGGGATTCTCTGGGAATTCCAGACCAGCCCCTCCCCACCCTCCCAGGCTGGAATTCCTTCCCAACATCCCACCCCAAGCTCCCCTTTCCCACTGGGAAGCCATTCCCTGGCTCCTTCCAGCCCTTTCCCAAATCCCAGCTCTCCTTTCCCTCTGGAAAAGGCTCCGAGGATTCCCTGGATCCTTCCCTTCTCCAGCTGGACATTCCCAGCTCTCCCAGCCTGGAATTGGATCCATCCCCATCCTGACTGCTCTCTGGGAAGGAATTTTGGGATTAAGGGGGTTCACCGGGAATTTCAGGACTTCAGGAAGGGTCTCCCTTCGCCTTTCCTGCCTTTTCCATCCCTGACTTCCATAAAAATCCCTCCGGATGGATCCTGAGTGTCCCTGATCCCAGAATCCTGGAATGGTTTGGGTGGGATCCGTGGATCTTCAATCCCATCCCAGGGACACCTCCCACTATCCCAGGTTGCTCCAAGCCCTGTCCAACCTTTCCTTGGACAATTCCAGGGATGGATCAACCACAGAATCCCTGGAAAACCTTTCCCAGGCTCTCCCCAGGACACATCCGGGTGCTGCTCCCACCAGGGAATCCACCCCCCTTCCCAGGGTCGGGAATCCCGGCTGGAATCCGGAGCTGAGCTCGGAGCTCATTCCGGGCTCCTCTGCCCGTGTGGAGCCACATCCGGAGCTCCTTCCCAGCAATCCCAGCTCCCGGGAGCTCGCCAGGATCCCATTCCCGCTGTGGATCCAGAGGTGGACCTGGAGATGGATCCCAGCTGTGGATCCGGAGATGGATCCCAGCTGTGGATCCCAGGGGTGAATCCAGAGATGGATCCAGAGGCAGATCCCAGAGGCGGATCCCAGAGGCAGATCTGGAGGTGGATCCCAGGGGTGAATCCAGAGGTGAATCCAGAGGTGGATCCCAGAGATTGATCCAGAGGTAGATCCAGAGGTGGATCCCGGATGTGAATCCCAGAAGTGGATCCAGAGATGGATCCCAGAGATGGATCCAGAGATGAATCCAGAGGTGGATCCCAGACGCGGATCCCAGAGATTGATCCCAGAGATGAAACCAGAGGCAGATCCTGAGATGGATTCAGAGGAGGATCCCAGCTGTGGATCCCAGAGGCGGATCCAGAGGCGGATCCCAGAGGCGGATCCCAGAGGTGGATCCCAACTGTGGATCCCAGAGGCGGATCCAGAGGTGGATTCCAGAGATGGATCCAGAGGCGGATCCCAGAGGCAGATCTGGAGGTGGATCCCAGGGGTGAATCCAGAGGTGAATCCAGAGGTGGATCCCAGAGATGGATCCAGAGGAGGATCCCAGCTGTGGATCCCAGCTGTGGATCCCAGAGGCGGATCCCAGAGGCGGATCCCAGAGGCGGATCCCAGAGGCGGATCCCAGAGGCGGATCCCAGAGGCGGATCCCAGAGATGGATCCAGAGGTGGATCCGAGCCGGATGCGCCCTCACCGTCCTCGCAGAGGTTCAGCTTGGAGAGGCTCCTGCCCTCGAAGGGCTCCTCCAGCACGGATCCGTTCTCCCGCTCCGAGAAGGTGTGGAGATACACGGCCTTGGTCTCCATCCTGCCGGGGAAAAACGGGAATGTCGGGAAATCGGGGATGGGGGATAGCGGATCCCAATCGATCCCGGCCGATCCCTGCCTGGCTCCGGCACCGGGATCCCAAAACCAGGACATGGAGCAATTCCAGAGGAGGGCATGGAGCTGCTCCGAGGGCTGGGAGAGCTGGGAATGTCCAGCTGGATCAGGGAAGGATCCAGGGAATCCTTAGAGTCTTTTCCAGAGGGAAAGGAGAGCTGGGATTTGGGAAAGGGCTGGAAGGAGGCAGGGAATGGCTTCCCAGTGGGAAAGGGGAGCTTGGGGTGGGATGTTGGGAAGGAATTGCTGTGTGGGAGGGTGGGGAGGGGCTGGGCTGGAATTCCCAGAGAATCCCTGGATCCCTGGGATATCCAAGGCCGGGTTTGGAGCAGGCACACAGATCCATGGATTCTGTTTTCCCTGGGATTGTTGTGCCTCTGGAGTTTCGTCACCTCCCAGTTAAACCAGCAGCACTCCCTGCTCCTGGTCCCAATTCCAAGGGGGAAACCCCATCCGTGAATTCCAGGGGGGTCTCTCGGATCTTGCCTGGGGGGCCCAGGGCAGGAGAATCCCCCCGGGAATGAGGACAGGAGCATCCCAGGGAATTGGGATAGGAACCAGGAGCTTCCTGGAGAACTGGGATATGGAGAAACCCCACCCGGAGCTTCTCCTGGGGCACCGGGACTGGGGGATCTGGGATAAGAACCGGGATAGGAACTGGGACAGGGGGATCCAGGATGAGAACCAGGATAGGGACTGGGGGATCCGGGATAAGAACCGGGATAGGGATTGGGACAGGGGGATCCGGGATAGGAATTGGGATAAGAACCGGGACAGGAACCGGGATAGAAACTGGGATAGGAACCAGGACAGGCGGATCTGGGATAGGAACCAGGATAGGAACTGGGGGCACTGGGACAGGGGGATCTGGGATAGGAACTGGGATAGGAACAGGGATAGGAACTGGGGGCACCGGGACAGGGGGATCTGGGATAGGAACCGGGATAGGAACCAGGACAGGCGGATCCGGGATCTCCCGGGAATACCGGGGCAGAAATATCCCACAGGGATTCAGGGCAGGAGCATCCCCAGGGAAACTGGGATGGGAACCGGGACAGGAACCGGGGGTGCCCAGGCAGGGGGAACCGGGCCAGGAGCATTCCCTGAGGAGAACCGGGACAGGGACAGACAGAACCGGGACACAGGAATTCAGGACCGGATCATCCCCGGGAGAACCGGGACAGGGGGATTCGGGACTGGACAATCCCCCGGAGAACCGGGACAGGGGGATTCGGGACTGGAGCATCCCCGGGAGAATCGGGACAGGGGGATTTGGGACTGGAGCATCCCCGGCAGAACCGGGACACAGGAATTCAGGACAGGAATATCTCCGGGAGAACCGGGACTGGAGCATCCCCGGGAGAACCGGGACAGAGGAATTCGGGACTGGACCACCCCCGGGAGAACCGGGACAGAGGAATTCGGGACTGGAGCATCCCCGGGAGAACCGGGACAGGGGGATTCGGTACCGAACCATCCCCAGGAGACCCGGGACACAGAAACTGGGGACCAGAACATCTCCGGGAGAACCGGGAACGGACCATCCCCGGGACAACCGGGACAGGGGGATTCGGTCCCGGACCATCCCCGGGACAACCGGGACAGGGGGATTCGGTCCCGGACCATCCCCGGGACAACCGGGACAGAGGGATTCGGTCCCGGACCATCCCCGGGACAACC